>UCQR01072894.1:5491-24778 GCA_900474235.1 Cecidostiba semifascia
GCTGCTGCTGCCGCGCTTCGTTTTCTCTTACTCCACGCGAGAGAGCCAGGAGGAAGAAGAAGAAGAGCGAGCGGCGGCCGGACGAGATTGACTAATGGTACTTTGGAGCGCCTCGGAAGTGCACACCGCGAGAGTTCGACCCATTAAATTCGACTTCGAAGAGGCGGAACATTGAAAATGCGAGCTGTCTTGAGTTCGAGAGCCACTATATCCGATGTATTTCCATTTTGACGTTTTTCCCGCTTTTCTTTCGGGCATTTACGAGAATCTATATGTGCTATTGGATCGCTCTGATATATAGCAAATTGTGCGAAAATTTTAAGTGAATCCATGGAAGGGTGATATATATACGGTACAGTTTCTTCATTTCTTCGCGGTATATCCCCAACTTCGAATAATCCATCCGCGTCAGAACGGAGCCAGCAATTATTTCCCGCCGCCTCTGTACCGGCGCGCGCGAGCACACATAATACCATCCGCCCCCGATTAATTAGAGTCGAGCTAGCGCCGTGTGGCATCTTTTTTGCGCGGGGCGCGCGCAGACAAGCTTCCGCGGAAGTTCCATTGAACGAGTGTCAGAGTAGTCGCGCGCTCGCGCGCAGTGAATGGCCTATTGATAGGAAATAAAAGTTGCGCTCGCCGCCCGGTCCGTGTATATAAATATTATACTGGCAAAGCTTTAAAGAACGTCATTATGGCTAGATTTTAAATGCCGGGATATTTCATTGTGTGCTGCGCTTTCTACCGTCTAATGAGAAGAAGAGAGAGAGAGAGAGAGAGAGGTGGGTATTATAGAGTTGAAAGGGGAGTTTCTTTGTTTCCTGTTGGCCTCTGGGCTTGATACTTCTTTGGTGGTTCTCTCTTTTTTTTTCGAAGCTCATTGTAGGCACGCGTTACACGGGGGATTATTACGATTGTTATATAGACATTCGCATTTTGCTGCAGCTTTTTGTGGTAAAAGTCGAGTCATTTTTAATAACCATAATGTTGCTTTCGAAAAGTTTCATTCGATTTTATAACGAATACGTATATATAGCCTCGTCTGCACTTGAAACACTATATATATGTTCGGCAATCGCATTGTTGTCACAGTATAGTCTGTGAATATACTATACACGGTATATACAGAGAGTCAATCGAGAGTCGAGGAACTCGTCGAGTTTCGGGAAATCAATTTATTTCCAAAAGAATCCTTCGACGGAATAATAGGAAACCACGCGAAAGCCGACATGTTTGTCGAGCAAAGATTGGTCTATTCTATAGCATGAAATACGCACCAGAATTGTGGTGTTTCATGATATCCATGCGGAATTTATACACTTGGCTTCAGTTCTCAGCGATACTTTAAATTGTATAGTAAAATTTTAATCGTGACTCGAACTCTAAATCACGAACGTCATAAACTTCTCATATACGACGTTTACAGCCTCAATAACCGGCGCACCATTGATATTACACCAGCAGTACCAACTCATCCAAAGATCCTCCTATTATCATCAGGACAATGCTCACTCGGCTCACTCGCCGTACCAAAATCGCTTTATTCTTTTCCCGGCTACCGATTCTCTCTCTCTCTCTCTCTCTCTCTCTCTCTCTCTCGCTCTCTCTCACACCCTTAAATCCCAGAAGTCACTTCAGCTGCCTCTAGCTCAGACGACGACGACGACGACGAAGCGAAGCAGAGTCTGCTAGAGAATTACGGGAGCAGCCGAGCGAACAAAGGTGCGATGACGTGCAAACACCTTGATATAGCCCCCTTTTAAAAGAAGCCGCGCGCCAGAGGTGAATTTCATTGTCGCTTCGGCTCACACTCGTGGGACTCGGTAATAACTTTAATGATCGAGAGTAGCGAATGAACGATGGATTGTGTGTTCCATCTTGACCGCATCGTCCTCCTTTCTTCGAGTGACCGTTGCGAGGAGAAAAGACGCTATACACGGGTGATGGATGAGAGGCCAGGAATCGAACGCGTTCGCGTATACACACGCCTCGTTTCTAGGATAGAAGTCGAGCTCGAGATGATTGGTATGGTATGTTTTGACGTCGCGGATTAATAGTGTATACCGACGATATCGCACGCGGTGTCGGCAGTTGGGCTTTGATTGGACTCGGTCCGATTCGGAGGCTTACATCGAGCGATAGCGCGTTACTGTATACGAGATATTAGAACTTGAATCTGGAATCGAGCGGTGCACGCCGGCTTATCTGCTACTGGACTGGAATGTTTTTGGTGAGCTGTGATGCTTGAAGAGAGTGTAATTATTTCAGTAACAGCTGTTTGCAAATTAGTCCGTTATTTTGCACTTGTGAATAATGAGGTAATTTTCCCTTATCACATTCCACGTGTTTTACCAGGGACCGTTGAAAAATACATTTTAGTTAATATATTTTTGTCTTTTGACGTCTCTTTTTTTTAAATATTCGTATTTATTCATTTGTTCGATTTCTATTTGGATCCAGACATTTTTATATGCAGAAAATTAAATATAGCATATTTAATAACATGTAAATAAACAATTTTTGAAATAATTATCTTTCTAATTTCTTTAAAAAAATTTAATTTTTTTATTGAATTTATAACTTCTTGTATGTCATAAAGTGCCCGGGTACCTCAGGCCTGGCTAGCTCAGTCGGTAGAGCATGAGACTCTTAATCTCAGGGTCGTGGGTTCGAGCCCCACGTCGGGCGAATTTTTTTTTTAATTCTTTAAACGGAATTTTTTTAATTTACTTAATAACATTCTTCAAAAATATGCACTCGTAAATAATTTTTAATATATTTATCAGCAACTATTTTTGACAATAAATAATGTCTTTATCACGGTCACCAGAGACAGAACTCTTTAGCGCGACGGCTTATATGAATGTGAGCTATAAAAAACTTCTTGTGAAGCGGAAGAGAAAAGAAAAGGGCTTGGTCGTGTAAGCAGAGCAGATCATCCGGCAGAATTTGTACTGTATATAGTACAGAGACGATGAAGTGGCATGAGAGAGTGAGAGAAGCAAAACAAAGGCACAGAAAGAGACGGAAAGAGAAGAGGAGAGGACGAGGCGGAGGCAAGAGCTCGAGTGATTCGTAGAGCCAATAATCCGCAGAACGGATGACTGGACTTCTCTCTTTTTCCTCCTTTGCTCTCGCTCCTCACTTTCTGGGCGAGGTCAATCCGGCAAGAATAGACGTGTGAAATAAAAAGACGAAGGGACTCGCGTGTGTATAAAACGCAGTATCTCGAGAAGCGGGTCGAAAGGAAAAGACAGAGAGAAAGAGGAAAGTCCGGAAGAAGATAATGGAAAACTGTTGGAGCGTGTATTTTCTCGAGAGGAGAAAGAGGATGGAGGAATATGTGCGCACATGTGAATCGACAGAATGAAGAGTCGACTCATTGTCTGCGGTGATTCGGGAGAAAGAGGACGGAAGGGTGGAGGAGGAGGAGGAAGAGGAGGAGAGATTTAACCGAACGCGGAAGCGTCTTATAGTGGTTTTCAACGGAAAACTAACGCTGAATAGGAGCAACTTAAGAGGGCCATAAGAGGATCGCGTATTTATGCGCTTTAAAGCTTTAATTTTTCCTCTTTCTTTTTCTTCCCCTCTCTCTCTCTCTCTCTCTGTGCAGTCAATGTGTCTCTTTTTTGCCTTCTTATCGTGGCTTATATTGTACCAACTTAGAGCTTACATTCAAAAGTCTTCTTCTATTTCTTCTTCTTCTTTTCCCATGGAATCTTTTTACTCAAGCCTCTTGCTAAGACACGTCGGTTCTGATACTTCATGAAATGCTAAATGGCTTCCTAGCCGCAGCGATACACGGAATAACACACCAGGCGACTGGCACCTCGCGCTACATTTCAGTGTCGCGACTGCTGTACTGTTAAGCGACGACGCGCAAAAAGCCGAAAGCCACGGAAGGAGCCAGACTCGTGGCCGCGCTCTCAACTCGTTTGTTTCCACTTTTTCTGAGACGTGGCCGCTTTGCGGTGCACTGCTACTGCTGCATCGAGCTCATGGCTGATCGGAGATGACACTGAGCGAGTGTACTCATTTTTTTCCTGCTTTTTCAGGACTCAATGCATCAGGATCTACGAGTAGAGCATTAATAGTGCAGCAGGATTGCAATATACCAAGTGTGTGGATATTTCTTACAATAAACTTTACGCGGCGCGATATAGATGCCGATGGAGTTCTCAAGTAGAAACAGCGCGAGATATGGCAAAACTGCGTTGGCTTTATCTGACGTTTATGTTGTAACGGCCAGTTGGACTCTTTCGTGCGCGATTGAAAACTATTTCACGGATGGAGAGTTAGAAACTACCTATTACAAACATCCCGACGAGAAGAGAGCTCGTATATAATGGTCCAGGAGGAATTACTATGGATTTTAATTTATGGCTTTACTGTAATTCATTACTCTCGCCGAGTTTCACAGCATTGATTAATAAATTTTCATTTCGCCTTTCGGGAAATTCATAAAAATTTAATTGCAAGCTTGTAATTTGTAGCAGCGATAACATCTACCAAGCATGAATATAACTACGGATCCTTTCTACCGACAGCAATAAGTACTTTAACCGCAAAAAGTTCTTCGGTATCTCTCATCTATCGGTTAACTTTCGAATTCTCTGATCGGAGATTTTAATCATTCGAAAGTGCATCGAAGCTATTAAAATCACTTTGGAATGTAAATTGTTATAAATGTTCTTCGAATGAAAGTGTATTACGATAGCCTTCAAATATTATTCAAGATTCATAATCAGAGCCCTAAACAAGGATCTATGATAAAGCCAAGATGGAAATAATTTCCGGGCTATAGGCATCAGGTATAAGCCCTTTTCGAATCGGCCGACGTGTACAGCAGCAGCAGCTGCTGCTGCGGGAGAGAGTGAGGGAGCATAAAAAGGGATAATGGAAGGCACGAGAGCGCGTCGGTGGATTTGATCGACATCTCGTTAATTATTAACCTGCCCGGGAAATAGAGTAACGGAGCTCGTGAATTATTGCGCGCCCCAGCCCGATGCCGAATGATGATGCATTACCGCCCAGACAACAGTAGTTGAGGTTGCGTCGGGCTTACCCTTTTAGTGGTTGATTCAGATTCGAATGTTTGGAACTTGATGTTTTGGATGCGGGTTTATAACCGCACTATTCGTCGCTGCTCCAAAACTTATCTCGTATATTGAATTCGATTTTATTTTTTCGTTTAGTCTGTTTCAAATGAAATTCCGTTGACGACGAAGGGGGGGGCGGGGTGGGCGCACACAATGATGCTTGTAGCTTCCACGTAATTTACTCTCCAAACTCGTTGGCGCCGGAAATTTAATTCATTTTAAAGCAACGTAATTAAAATTCGGCCACAATCAACCAATCAACGAAACGTTAATTGAATTTCGCCGCGGCGCGAAGAAATTCAGCGCTTTTGGAAAACGGCTGCAGTAATTATGGCACTCGCACTCTGGCGGAAAACAAATACAATGTTGAAACAAATTTTCTCTCGCCGCCGAGAGGTATCAAGAGAGCTGAGAGAGAGAGAGAGAGAGAGAGCAGATGATTACTGCACGGTCGACAGGATTCTTCATTACTCCCAGATCCCGGCGTGTCGAGCTTGGCGGCAAAAAGGGTATTACAAGTGTATAGCAAGCTCGCGCTCTCGTTCCCTCTCGCTTGCTCGCTCGACTTCTTCCGCTCCCTTTCTGCTCTGCAAATTGCGCAACTTCGCTCCTGCAAATACACGAGTCGCGTTGCTTAGGGCAAGACAGTGCCGCAGTCGTGCGACTGTACAATGTGTATCGCTGAGCGAGTAGGAGAGTGAGAGAGAGATTGAAAGGAAGTTCGGTGCCTTGCCATTAAATCGATTCGCTGTGAAGCAATTCTTGGCCAAACAAGAGTCCGGGGAGGAAAATAAAGCGGGAACTGGCTGCAAGAGGTAGAGAAGGAAGTGACCGAGAGGAAAATGAGATTCACAGAAAATGTTCCAACCTTCTTTTAATGTACGTTTAAGTGTTTTAGTTGAAAAAAGGACATGTACGAGTGGGAAACCAATCAGTCTACAATTCTAAATATTTCAGAGAGTTTGCTGATGCTTGAGAGCGGCTGTTGTTTTTGAGAGTGTACTCTTTTTAAAAGTTAGCGACGTGCATTCTCCCAGAGGCGTTGACCATTTTTTCGTCATAAATCCATCAGTTTTATGATTACCGGCTAATTTACGAGCCACATGGCTGGCCAATCTGCTCGTACCCAATGGTTCTCTTAATTAAAAGCTAGCTGTTAACGGTTAAGGTCAATTTTATGAAATTCCGTTCAGTACCTTTTGAATTCGATCCACACTCCCAAACGACTAAACTCAACGATGATTCACGACACTCAAAGGTCGAACAAACAGCAAAGCGCATAACCACCCACGTCACCACCACACCTACTTATATCCACGCGCAACATCTTAAAAGCCTCGCCGAGCTAATTTCCTGGCGTGAGGTGTATCAAAGAGCTACGGCGACTCGTGCGAAAGAATGGCATGCTCCATCTTGGCGAACGATGCGACGGCTTTATTAGAGCCGCGCCTCGGACTAGTTCGCAGAACCGTTAATTATTTCAGCGGACGGTCCTATAGCTACCGGCCGCGTCGTCGTTATCGGTAATAACGAAGAAGCCCGCAGGCTTCTTGATTGAATAGAGAGACGCAGTTGATGGTCCGTTTGGTCGTCTCGCTATCTCTCCAAGCTAATAAGGGCATTATCATAGAGAGAAAGAGAGAGAGAGAGAGAGAAGCCTTAGGGGTACCAAATCAGAGCAGCTGAATGCGGAATCGTTGTGGTGTATGTACGCCAGTAGAGAGATGAAATTGAGATGTACACGAAGGATGAGACTGCCAGCTCCTTATTAGCGATGTTTCCAAATGTTTGTTTACGGGAAAGTCCGACGATGGAGATGTCTTGTGCTTCAACTGCAACCAAGTTGATGCATGCCACTGGAAAATTTATGAGGGACCGATATCCGTTGGCCAGAAAAACAGGAATTCTTTTGCTTTTACGATTCCAAAGAGGATCGCTCGTAAACATCTTGTAACATATGGCTTAGATTTTTTGGCTATTCATTACAGTCTGCAGAGCCGAAAACCTGACCTACTTGCACTCCGAAAAATATGGGATGAGCATTTTTGAAATACCGTCTTTCAAAGGCTATCATATCACGCTTGTAAGCCTAAAATTAAACGTGCACGAACAGACGCGCGTTTGGAACAATATAACAGCAGCAGCCGCGCGTTATCCTTCATCGATTGTTATATACCCCTCCTCGTCTGAACCAAGATGTATATCCGGCCGAGTTCCATCGCTGCTGATGCACACGTAAGGTTCTCACACACTTGGCGCGCCGCGCCGTAAAGAAGGAGAAGAATAGAGGAGCATAAAGTAAGGAGAGGGAAGAAGCCAACAGCAGCAGTAGTGCCGAAGTAATCTTATGCCCTCTCTCGGATGCATACCTCTTCCACCACCTCCTCCTCCTCCTTTCTGGGTCGGCTTTATCTGGGATTAGGAGTATGCTCGTATATATACATACATACGCGTTGGTAAGAGAGAGAGACACCTTCTTACAGCATTTTCTTCTTTCCGGCCCTATCCTACGACGCGCAAGAGAGGCGTAAAGCAGTCCGGCTGGAGCGAAAATATGGCGATGCATATTCATTAGTCGAAATCGGCGTATCGCGCGCCGAGTGTACGACAGGGATATTTACGTACAACCTCTTCCCTCTTTTCCAAGATAATCCTAGGCAAGCTGCCGCTGCTGCTGCTGCTGCTGCGTTGCTTATACTTCCACGCAAGCGAACTACTGGCACTCTCGGTCCTCTTCTTCTTCCTCTCTGCTTCGGTGCAGCAGCGCAGTTAATTGCCGTTGGTTTACGGGTGATAATTGTGTGCGAGAGCCGATAACAAGTGGCTCTGCGCGTATAAATGTATGCACATACACACACGGGAGGAGAGAATTACGGAGACAGGCTAATCATTGAGCTATTGAGCAATTTGGTATTTGGCAGACGCGTAGTTTCCCTCGTGGTGTAGTTACTTTCCCTATACTTTACGCGTAGCTAGCTTAATTGAAGCCAAGATATATACTTCGGAAGCTTCCGAGAGGCAAAAAGTACCAGGGTCTTCAATAACACGTTTATCCATGACGAGAGCCGGCAACACAACGATATTTCAGAAATTCCAATGGAGATGAGTCCTTCAGCAACACAAGCTTCGCGTTTCCAAACATCGGTTATATAGTATATAGTCCGAAGTTGCATTCAGGAGTAGCTTGCAATTGACAGCAGCAGCACACGCCAAGTTCCAGGGACGAGTGTATCACTTACTAGGCGAAGGACGAGATAGAGAGAGGGAGAGAGAGAACGGATCGAGCCCGAGGGATATCGCTGCTATGGTAGTAGTCGTCGGGGGTTAAGCGTAAATATGTCTATTTCCCCGCAGATATTCCAAGCCGCTGAGCGGCACGATCGGGCTCATAAACTTGCCCGGGGAGTTGGAGAGAACTGCGCAAGCGATTGGAAACTCCGAGAATGCAGCCGAATCTATATCCCGAGAGCTGATGGATATCCGTCTTTATACTCCGTCATTTTCTCGCCTTCGAGCTTGTATAACTCCTTATTCTCGAGCTTTTTTCCTGATGTTTTACTCGACTCACAGCATCTTCATCAACTATAATATTTTTTTTTTCTCATAAATAATTTGCATCAATTTTAGGATCAAGCTTGAAATTTCGTTTGAAGCTGCTGCTGCACGAATTTCTAAAATGAAAGCAGCCGAGCTCTGCGAAAAACCTAATTGAATTTCCGCAGCCGTCCTTCCACCTGCTGTATTATCCAAGTGCACTTTTCTCTCTCCAATTCTTTTCAGCTCGACTTCGCCACTCTCGTTTGGCCGTCGCTTCTACAATCATATACCTCACCCAGCAACCTCCTCCTCCGCTCAATCCCTATCATTCTGACTTCCCGTTCCTTTTCTTCCTGCAATTTCTCTTTGTTCCCCGACATCCCTCTCGCTGCCTTTGTTTTCATGCCACTTTCTCTGTTTCCCCTTCTCAGTCTCGCGCGCGGCTACGAGTTTCTCCAACCGCTGGATTTCGAGCGTCGATGCATAATTTCAAGCTTGTGCTGCCGCGCTGCTGCTGCTGATGCATAAGTTACGACTGAAGTTTGATTTCCGCGGGAGAGTCCTAAGGCTGTGCATCGATACTGTGTTTATTAGTTCTGCTATCGAAGACTGCTTTGGAAGCTAGCAGGCGATCGAGTGGTGTGTGAATTTGTTCTTAAAATATGTATAGTGCCAAAAGAAGAAAAAAAAATATTTGAAAGAGCGAGTGTGAAAATTGAAAATCTCAGGTGTAAAGGAAACAAGTCTCTACGGATTCAGGATATATAACGAAGGCCAATCTCGGATCACCGCGTAAGTCTCGGCGTCGACAGATCCTCACGAGTTACGTATACCAGCTGCTTCTCTATATAACAGAGTCATCGCTCGCGAGAGCCCCAAAGGATTACCCGAGGTGTGCGACGACGCTAAACTGGAGGATATTGCAAACAAGAAAGAGAAGGAATACGTATATAGACAGGGGAACAAGCGAAAGCGTTTTGGGATCCCATGGCTTTTTTCGTTTTGAAGGAAAAATATTATTTCCAACGCGAAAATTGTCCGATGAAAGAGCCGACAAAACGCAGTCCGAGAACAAGCTCAACACACAGCAGCGCTGCAGAGACAAAGGAATAAACGAAATCGCGAAATACCTGATGCAGTATAGTCGCGCGGCAGCAAGTAAAGTAGCAGCAGCAGCAGTAAAAGAAAAAGAGGATAAAAAGCTACGGCCGCGAAGACCAAAAGAAACACAACGAGAACCCATGGCGCAAGAAGAATAAGAAGAAGAAGAATCGCGAAGGTAGCACTGCGGGCATGAGAAAGAAAAGAGAGAAGAATGGCGCTATGCTCGTGTATACACATGGCGCGTATATACGTGTGCGCGGCGCTCGTCGGCAACTTGCCAGACGATTCTTAGGCCTGTTAGAGAAAGACCAACTGAGAGAGATAGAGAGAGAGAGAGAAGACCAAGGAGAGTCTAGACTAATTACCTACATACCATCGCGGCTTCCCTCGCGCGCGCGCGCGAGCGGCTCCTCCTCGAGACATGTTTCACGTCCCCGACGCGTTGGCTCGTTCCTTTTTCCACGGCGGCTTCCACCTTCCTTCGCCGCGCAATAATTCCCCTCTGAAAGATAGAGTCGGAGAGACAGCCACCGCCGCGCGGCAGCCGCACGAGAGAGATTAAGGTCATAATCGTTCTCGAGTGCAGCAGGCCGCCGACACTCGCGGGGAATTCGCGTCACACAGAGCTCCCTCTGATGTGCGCGTATGTGTGTGTGTGCGAGCTATGCGTCGATAGGCTCGACGATAAAAAAAAATACCTCGGGGGAGTGAGTAATCGTTCAGAGCTTGCAGTGCGGTTATTAATTGGAATTTTTCAGATGACTTTCGCTTCTATGAATACGAAGAGAAGAGGGAGAGAGAGAGAGAGTTAGAGATGCGTTTGGAGAAATGAGCACGCGGTAGCTGGTTTCTTATCTATTACAAGCTGAACATTATGTTTCAATTACGGGAGCAAGCAGAAAAAGAAGAGAGGCGCGAAACCAGCTTTTATCTCTACGACTGTCTTCTTACCCAATTCATCAGCCCAAAGAGTTATACGCATTTATACTTTCTACGCCGAGAGAGAGAAAAGTCCGCGAGTTAATAGGCATTCTCTCCTGGCGACTTTACGATGCAGGTACGCGCCAAAAGTTACTTTGTGTGTCCCTAGCCTTTGACGAGGCAGCATTCCCCTGCAGCAGTAGTAGCATCGTAAAAGGAACAGCGGCAGAAGAAAAATTCCGTAATTTTAATTCTTCTAATTTGCTCGCGCGCTCACTATATACCTCGCAGTGTAATTCATTGCAAGAGTGAGAGGGAGAGAGAAAGAGAGTCTGAATACCGACGGGTCGACTCGGAAGACGTAAACGGCGCTTTACGGGCGACAGAGATGAATTTTTGTCGTTTAGCTATACGCTCTTCTGTTCTCTGTTCAGGAGCTTACATTGTTCCAGAAGTTATGCTCTGCCTGTGCGCGATTATTACTTTGATGCGTGGCCAACGAGATGTGAGAGCCTCGTTTTGTGGCTTATAATTATCCACGCGTAAAAAGCGTCGTCACCGGACTTTCCATATATACCCGGGACTCGGGTAAACCTAACCTTCAATTCTCGCAAGGATCCAGACCTCGCTCGGGACTCTAATGAAACGATAAAAAATGACTTTTCTTGCTCGCGTAATAACTGGTATTATTCACGAGATGGACACCGTGTACAGAGGACCGACGCACCTGATATGTGTGTGGTGTATATAATAGCTCGACGTGAGTTTGCGGAATTTGCGCTGTGTCGGTAAAACAGAGCTAGGCGCGCGCGCGGAACGAAAAGGACTGGCGGCCGCCGCGCTTATGATCTGAGAAAAGAACGGGAATCTGGCGAGACAGCTGTAAATGCTCTTAACGATGGCAATTAATAAAGAGAGAGAGAGAGAGAAAGAAAGAGAGAGAGAGAGAGAGAGAGAGAGAGGGGGGGAAGGAGAGTCCGTGAGAGCTGCGATTCTCTCGGGACGCTGCTGTGGTGTCGAGGCTTTTCCGACGCGCCGCCGCACTTCAGATCCGTTGTTGCCGCCACGCGAAGACAGCGCGACGTCGTAAAGAAAAGAAAGCGCGCTTTTATTGCACTTGCAGTCGCGAGAGAGCTGCTTGTAACTCTCTCGACGACGGCTAGGCGAAATTGTGCGTTTGCGGACTTCTCGTGGCTGATGCAGTTCGTTATCGCCGTAGTCTGAATGAAACGAAATATCCGAGGAGTTTTTAAGTGCTCTAAATGACTTTTTGCGGTGTATAGTTAACTCCTTATACACTTGAGCAAACAGCTTTTTAAATTAAACGTTGATTTGCTTCTTATGCTGAAACTTCAACTCAGTCGTAATAGACTCACTCTCATATATCCCGAGACTTCATCAAGCCTCATATTTCGAAAACTAGGACGTTTAAGCACACTGGCATCTATTTACTCAAGGCCATAAACTAAG
The DNA here is from genome assembly GCA_900474235.1 of Cecidostiba semifascia. Lineage (NCBI taxonomy): Eukaryota > Metazoa > Arthropoda > Insecta > Hymenoptera > Pteromalidae > Cecidostiba > Cecidostiba semifascia. The sequence goes on from UCQR01072894.1 coordinate 17,623, forward strand.
TTTCTCCGGGAACTCGTACACCCATAACCCAAGGTATTTTCGCAAAGTTCCGAAACGAGGGGCGGCAACATTGACACGGAATCAACTACAGCTGCTGCTGGTGCTACTGCTGTGTCTGCCTCCTCCGACGAATCGACGAGTCGCGCGCGAATTCGGGCAAACTTAATTTATTAATTGCACGGTGGGGAGAAAAGTTGGAAGGCGATGCCGAACAGCAGCGCCACCTGCATGCGCGCGCGTCAGCTCATCCAAGTTTAAGAGCTGATGGAAAGGGGCGCTGAAGGCCTGGATAGATCGAGGCTACTGCAGAATTTAAGGGCCTGAGCTAACATCTGCACGGCTCTAACGAGCAAACTTGCCAATTACGATAGGCTCAGTGGATAATTAAATGAACGGAATAGCGAACCAACACGCGACATTAGAAACCATTTGCAAATTTTTTTTGAAGTTGTGTGCATTACGAAAATTTCATGACTCACTTACCGACGACATACCCTTATGAAACTTTGAGAGATTGATGCATTACGTTTACATACCTAAAACAGAAAAATGCATGTAAAAATTAATCATTGTGACATAAATAGATCACACATCAATAGTAAAAAAAAGAAAGTAACTTAAAAAAACAAAAACAGGTCAATTTTCGCATTTCCGAATAGACATACCGCACAGAGGAAGGATTGCTAAGCGGCAAATGATACCCCCAAAACGGCTCAACAGCGCAGGCAGTGCTGCCGTTCCCTCTATTCCACCCTCTATCAATTTCGCCAATTTCGCGCTGCTCATTGCTGTACACACACCCACACATATAGAGGAGCACTTGCAACGCGTTTCCCCGGCCCGATAATGGACTTCATCGTTTTGCACAGGCAGCGGCTGCAGCAATGCAAGCTCGAAAATTCATAATTTTCACCGGAACATTGCAGTATAGCCGAGAAGCACAGCCTAACGTGCTCGTACGGGTTGCATTAACACGCGGCTAACGAGAATTCGTTTGATCTGTTAAAATTGTCGCGGGATATAACGTGCAAATCGAAACGCTATTGCTTAAACTAGAAAAGCCAGTTTGGCGTGGAATATTATAAAATAAATTAACGTTCGCTTTGTTTGCGAAACCAAAATGAAAGTATATTTCTAATTAGGAAGCGCCATATGGCTCCGTCGGTAAGGTAGTTCTCGCATAATAGCATATACCCTTAAGCGATTCCCCTTGGGGCCAAACGAGTTTGTACACGCCGCGGCGGCAATTTCAGATATGACAGTAGCTGCAGAAACCGGATGGAGATTCACCTCTGCGCGGCCATTAGCAACAATTTCGACGGCACAATTAGCGAATTAACACGAACCGCGAAATAACGGGAGAAAACTAATGGCTACTGCGCCGAGCGAAACTATGCAGCAGCCGATGGCTCTTGTTTCGTCCCGGCTCGTGAATCCGTGCTAAATGTTTATTTGACTTTTCGAGTAAAACTGCGCATTCTCTCTGTATAACCGTCGTATTATGTTCTGTCGAAGAAAATACCAAACACGTTAGCTAATTAAGCATAGTTTCGCCATTCTTACAAATAGTCCAGTCTAAAAATACCTCCCTCCAAATATTCAAACGATTCGCACCGAGACCATATCATATACACAAGCTAACATGTCCTCTAAAAAGTCGACCATCAATCCTAATTAACCTACAATCCTCTCGAGCATTCCTTGACTTCTCCGGATGATAAAAAAAAACGCGTCGCAGAAACCTCTTGAACTCTCGCGTGGCTCCGTCACCGCTATACACACGCGCACGTGCAGCCTCCGAAACCGGCACCTTTCCCCCCTCACGTGTCTTCGAACCTCCATTTAACCTTTCGTCGCTTCACGCGCGCGCACGCCACGAAACGCATTATGTGTGCACACGTGCAGACGCTTGCGTGCGAGACTGTGCTGTAGGTCGCGGCGTTTCGTGGAGAGATAAGAGACCTCGGTAATGCTCCTGCTATAACGGAGATGAGGCGTCGCTGTTGGCGCCCAGTTTATACATCTTTAGCTTTTTATTTTAATATATATTTGGGATTTACTGCGATGTATTATTTATTTTTGATAGCAAATTTTTGGTTATGATCGAATTTTGAACTCTTTATTATTCTTTTTCAAAATAATAAGGAGTTACCCATTTTTTATCTGAATCTCTTCATTTTGACCTTACATACATTTTATGTTCATATTATCTTTGAAATTACTAAATTAGTTAATTACTTTTTTTCAATTTGAACTATTGTGCAAAAACGTTTCGTTATATATTTTACAACAACAAAAACACGCGAAGCTCATCTGAAAAAAAATTGGCTCACTTAAAGATATCTTATAAAATCCTATAAAATATAAGTGGATGAAAATCTACATCCATTACAGCGAATTCAGCTAAAGAAAAAGCACCAATAGTCAAGGATTCGCACAAGCCCATTACGCGAGATCCGAGAAGCCGTATCCAGATATACCCATATACCCATCCTCGGAAGCATCGTCGACATGCAGCCAGACTATACACGTAGCAGACAGCGCCTAAGGAGGAGGAGAAAAAGAGCAGCGCATAACGGAGCGGCCGACTCGCTCGCGCTTTATAATTGACTCATGCAGACGCGTCGACTGCAGCAACAGCAGCAGCAGTGCAGCAGCGCTCGTGGAAACAATTACAAAAGTCCGTAATTGGGCGCGAGCGAGCGACTGCCACTACTGCCCCAGTCAGAGATCGTTTTGTCGCGAGGTTAATCTTCTCTCCGGTGGGAAAAAGACGACGCGCCGTCTCTGTTGTTATTCCGATTACAAAGCAGCGGTGCTTGCCTTACTACGGATTCAGCCAAGTGCGACTTTAATTGGAGACAGATCTCAAATATTTATGGAAATATTAACCGTAAGGCCGCGAGAGGGCAGATCGTCGTCGCTGCGCCGACGACTGTGTACCGTTACAACAGTTGTTTCTTCAGTCTGCTTTTTCTTCGTTTGCCCTTTTGCATCTGTGTGTGATGGTGAGAAAGGACGGAGAGACTATTCGTGGATCGGGATATAATTGTTGACGGTTAGTTAGCTAGATATATGTGCGTGATTATACGTTTTTGCGTATACTGATTATAGGTCAGATTGTCAGGTTTTTGCTTCAAAATTTTGCTTAATAGATTTTTAACAACTTAAACTTGAAGAAAAATTTGAACTCGATCTGACATATGACAATTAGAGCGACGTCAGCTGTCATCTTACGAATTCAACGTGTCTACGATTATAATGTCTCGTGAATGTTTCACGGGAATACTTCCAGATTTTAACTCGATTTCGAGGGAAGAACCTGCAGACATATCGACAGGCGCGGGGTGAATCTGTCGGGATGCGTCGATGCTAATGAAATCTTCGCTCCCTCGATTTGTCTCCTCTCTCGATGGCGTGTATCAATTTCCAATGAAGCATTCGGCGTCGCTGTCTGAATATCGAGTTGGTAATTTTATAAGCTTTTGAAGCGGATGTGAATGAGGGAAGATTATATCCGAAAAACTTATTGCAAAAAAGAACCGTTATCGAATAAAACGATGAGAAAAAACGACATTTCACTTGGTCAACGAATTAACACGTCCCATAAAGATGAAGGAATTTCAATACGCCAAGTCCGGCGCCCAGAATCGGACTAATCGCGCGTATATTACTCAGGAGCGTACAACAATCGCCACTGAATGCGCAATTAAGTAGAGGCTCTGCCGGCAAGGCACGTCCGAGTGGAAACGCGAGCCAATCCGTCACTGTCGCTCTCGTTTCGGCCGGCAGCAGCAGCAGCAGCGGCGAGCTTCCTGTTATTTAGCCGCTGCTTCTGCTGCGTTCGCCGATCCTTCGGCGTTTAATGGCCTGTGCGCTTCGAGTAAACGCTGCTCTGCTCTCTCTCTCTCTCTCTCTCTCTCTCTCTCTCTCTCTCTCTCTCTCTCTCTCTCTCTCGAGCTACGTGTGCAGTCGATGCATCCACAGTCTACGTCGCAGCTCGACGGAAGGCTTGTGTTTGGATTCGAGGCGGACGGCAGGTTTGACTTGGTCGGAGAGCTTTATGGCGAGAAGTGGCAGAATTATGTGGGTTGCTGAGATTTGAGCTATCGCTGCTGTTTTCGACTTGTACAAGGAAAACTTACATGGGAATGGGGATTTTTGGGCATAATTGGCAATAAATTAATGGGAACGACTGTAATTGATTGCAATAACGAAGAATTTATTTGAAGAATAATTTTCTATAACTAAAAGTATGCGTTTTGGAAGTGAATAAAGATAGTACGTAGCTTTAACCAAGAGCGCATCGTCCCTTGTTAGCCTTGAAGAATTCTCCCTAAAATGTGCGTACAAAAAAGTTGTTTCAATGATTTTTTTATGGATTTTTGAATCGAAGGGAGTTTTAAATCAACTTACAGCGCAGGATACGAGTTGCCCAGGATGATTCCAGTATGATTTGCAGTGGTTGGCAGCTTCCTTGATGCAGTGGGTAGCTGCCCATTTGAAAGCTTGCTTAATAATCTGCATGGCTATTTGTAAAAGCTACAAATAGACAATGAAACGCAAATTATTAAAATATATTCTTATACTTTTATGAGCAAATTCAAATTTTATATTTTTAAATTTAAAATATCGTTCGACATTCACCGCGATTAATTTCATTAAAGCAAATCTTTTAAGCTAATAGCAAACAATTATTTAATTTACTTCATTAGTAGAATGTATGGAAATAAGAAATGAATAAGACATTTAATACACTTACTGGATTGCGGGCTTCCATGGATCCATCAAAGACCTCTTGTACTTTGGAATTCGAAGCTTCTAGTTGAATATTTTGCGAATCCAAAGAATTTACTTCAAGCTGTGGTACTATTCTTGCGTCTGCGACGGCAACGAAAAGCACAAGGGCGCAAAGCGCGAAAAAGTATTTTGGAAACATTTTGCTGACTTACTCACTTGACTAGTCGATTGCATTACTGTCTGATTCAAGCTGATTGATGCCTCGTATTTATAGTTGCAGCGTTTGATTAGCTGCAGTTATCGACAGCTAAATCGATATTTGGAAAGATATAAAAACAAGATTGCAGGTATATTTGTGATAATTGTCGGGAAGTACCGAATATGATATTCACAATATAATATATACTCTTACAAAATCAAAAGTTGTTTTCTTATTATACAACTTTTTGATCTATTATATGATTGATTTCTTAATTGTATTTTGAGGCTATTCTTATTGTATGATTAAAAATACTTTTTCATTATGCTCCTCATGGTGAATCTCTGAGAGATGTTCATGATTCACTTCTAATATGCACTCGAATAATATATTTTTGTTTTAATCTTGAATCGAATGATGATATCTAAATATTTTAAAGGTTATAGTATAACGAACAAATTTTTTTATATTTGCTCTAGTCAGGTTTTCGTCAAACTAAAATGATTCTCACTAAATAGATAACTTGGACCAAAATATTCATACAATCAATAAATCTTTTCCTTGTAACGATTTCATTCCGTACTTCCCTTTACGGATAATCAAGCTCACATCTATCGACAATGCCATCGATCAGAATTTTTTACATAGTAGGAACGAGATATAATGAAATCATTATCAATAAGGAATTTTTCTCAAATTAGAATTGTCTTATGAAGAAACGTAATTCTATATAAAACTACAAATCGCTTATAAAGTAATGCTCAAGCTATTTTTAAAAATTTTGATCTCATAAAAGAGTTGAGTACTACTTGAAGAAATAGTTAAATATTGTACAGTTAAAAGAAGGTCCGAATGTACTCAAAGCAATTGCATAATAAAAGATAAGAAACAGATGGTGAATCCCAATCCTATACTGTGCTTCATATTTCTCGTTTAGTTATCAAACATCGAAAAAAATCACAATCGATAAAATCTCTAGCAGTCATAATCTCAAGTATGTAACATGTAAGAATCGATTACAAAATCGAAGACTATAAAAGAATTGTTTGGTTCAAAGTAACGATCAGTAGCATTCGTGTTAGTTGACATAAGCAGCTGACCACATCAATCAGTGAAAATGTTTGGACGTTCCTTCTTTGTGCTTTGTGCACTCGTACTCTTCGTTGGTGTTACGGACATCAATGCAGCTACCGTAAAAGACATTCAGTTGAAGCAGCTGCCTTCGAAATCAGAGATTAACGTTGACGAATTGACAGATGTATCGATCGAGAACAACAATGCGGTAAGAAAATTACCACAAGATTTTTGTAAATTCGCTTCTATTTATGCTAATGTATAATACTTGTTGTATACTAATCTCTAGATCATTGATGAGATTTTGAAAATTCTTCAAGAATTTTTCGGAGAGGCTGCAAAAAACTGTTTGAAGGCGGCTGCTAAGGAATGCAAGAAGCATTGGTACAACCCTAAGAAACTTGTGAAATGCGCTGTACGTACATTTTATAAATATTTAACATAAAATAATGTAAATCGGAAGAGAAGCAATACTAATATCCATTCATTTTTTTTACAATAGAGGAATTATTTTCACAATCATTCGGAAGAATGCGCAGTTTCGAGAGTCCAATCATTAGATGTTTCAATTGAAAACGACAACGCAGTAAGAAAAATTTTATTCAATAGTTTTGGTCAAAGTAATAATAATTACAATCAATACTAATGGTTTAAAATAAATTACATAGATCATTGACGCGATCTTAGAGATACTGAAGAAATTTTTCGTAAATGCAGGTGAGAACTGCCTTAAGGAAGCTGCAAACAAATGCAAGAAATACTGGTACAACCCTAAGAAGTTAGTAGACTGCGCTGTAAGTCTATTTACATTATACATAAAGTTATACGTAACATTTTAAAATCACAAGTTACTAAAACAAACTTTGCAGAAGGACTATTTCAAAGAAAATGAGGGAGATTGCGCCATTCCAGAAGTACGCACCGACTTGGAAATTGCAGCCATTGAAAATTACAACGCCGTAAGACGCTTACTTATTAATAATAATTTATGAAAGATATACATTTTAGTTAACTTTAAATAATTTAATAGGTTATCGATGCCATCTTGGAAATCCTCAAGAAATTTTTCGTAAATGCTGCCGAGAACTGCCTTAAAGAAGCTGCCAACAAATGCAAGAAATACTGGTACAATCCCAAGAAGCT
>UCQR01072908.1:7778-19397 GCA_900474235.1 Cecidostiba semifascia
CAATCAGACGATCGTCGGCAGCAACGGCATCACACCGATCGTCGAGCGAGGCGCTGGCACGAGAAGCGCCGCTAGTAGTGGAATCGGTTCGGACAGCGCTGCGACGCCACCGCCATATCAGAGCCATCATCCACTGGGACCAAGGCCCACCAGGCCCACTAGGGATTCGTCTTCCGGTGAGTACCTACTATTTTTTTAATGCGTCCGTATGGCCATGAATATACAAATGACGCTATATGCGACTGAAGCCTTGAGATCGTTATTATGTGGAAAAATTGCGTCGAAACTGAAGCGTGTATTACGGCGTGTAAAGGTCATTTTCACCTAGCGGTCGCTCGTATACACTTTCACGATAATAGAAATTTCTGCGCGCGCCACATATTAGATAACCCCGTCATAACCATCAATTACCTCGATATCATCTCGGGAAGATGTATAACTGCAAGACCCACATATATCCGGTATACATAGTCCAAAAACGAATCGCGAAACTAGAATGTGTCCGGCTGTACAGAACTAGAAACTTGCCGCTATAATGTCAAGCATGTGCATGGCCGCGAAAGGCTCTACACAGCTCGCGAGTTCCTCGGAAACAAAAGCGATATTCGACCCTGACATTTTTTTTCTCTCTCTTTCTATCTCATATAATACTCCAGCAGCGGCTTCCTCCTGTGAGTGTGTGTGTGTATGTGTTTCTCGGCCGATTGTCCGAAAGTAGGTTAACGGAGCACACGTTCGAGCGAGAAACGACGGCGGCGGCGCACCGATCCTCGCGGATAAGCGCCGTAGAAAGTGTCCAAATGAATTCTCTTTCCCTCGAGCTCGCGAGCTATACTGTATTATATTTTATACGTATGGATGTATCATGTGCGGGCTATTGACGTATATTATAGGTATATCGATTAGATCTTTCGCGGGAGCATGAGATTTCACGGGTGTGTCTTTTTTTTATGCGCCATTAAGCTGTACGTTTTTTCTGCTCCACCGCCGGTTATGTAATTGAGATGTTGGCGTTTGGGAAATGCTTCATTCTAATTGTTGATAAAATAAAATATTTTTATTTTATTATACAATTGTCGGCTATTCTTCGATTCTGATATATCAATCCGCAGAACAACCGGAAGAAAAATAATCGTCGCATGTAAACAGACCTTACATATACCTCAGCCAACCCCACACACTATTCTCCATCCATACCGACAATTACGCACAGCTACATATTGAGCAACACGTATAATACATATATACACTCGCGTGTCGCACGTATAATCGTTCCGCGTTCATAAGGCTCTTACGCGCAAACGCGCTCGGCACGCATCCTCGCGGAAGGAAAAAAAAAACAGCGATCCCTTATCTGCGCACTATAATACACTGCACCGATGGTGAAAGTCATCATCGTCATGGTGTATTGGCGTAAAGGAGCTCTATTATCGGACGTACTCGTTGTTGAAGCTGGTAATCAGCGTTGCGCGCGTGGTGTCTTCCCACGAGCACGGATATATACAAACGCTCGCGCTATACACACGGAAGGAAAAAAAAAACCAGAGCGGCGTTACGCGAGAAGCGTTATTCTGCGGCAATTAGCGCGCGCTCTTCTGAGTGACTTTTAGTTTTCGTTTTGTGGCTACACCTGCGCGCGCGCGCACGGCTTGATTGCGCGGTAATTGTTTCATTTTTTTTTGTTTAAAACGTTTTTTTCTGACGGCCTCTGGGAGCGAGTATGGGATATGTCAGAGGTGTATACAATGAGCGGAGGTAATTGGGAAATGTGTGATGCGATGAATTTTGGTGATTTTAGGCTGTTATAACGAAGACGAGCTGGTGTATGCGGTGTCTATTATAGAGTTAAATTTCATGAAAACTCTATGGCGAAATTAATTAACAGTCTCCGATTTGGAAGTAAACGGCTTAATAACAGCTGCCTAAACTCGACACTATTAATCGCACCGCGCTTTCATCAGTCTCCCGCGAATTAAGCCGACAGCCAGCCATTAGAATCTTCCTACTGGCACGAAAATCCGAAATTATACACCTCATCTCACACCTCTCCATCCCCCGCACGAACTTACAGTTAATAACGTTTGTTTATATATTCTCCTCTACATCAGCAGCAGCGCGTCCCGTTGCGATTACTAATTACCGGGAAAAACAGCAGCAGCAGCAGCAGCTGTTCTCCGCTCTGCTCTCACCCGTTGTAATTAGCAATTATACATCCAGCTATACTCGCTTGGGCCTATATTATTAAAAGAGCGAGCGAGCGAGCGAGCGCCAAGCCCGATGCATAATTTAATTTATCGCGGGAGAGGAGCAAACGAGTATATATACGCTTGCATGCGCGGGAATTCCTGGCAGCTCTTTTGTTTTGATTTTAAGGTTGATGCAGCGAAAGAATGCCGACGCCGCTGCTGTTAAACTGAAAATTACTGTTTTCTGCAGTATACTTTTGTATATATACATATATATATATACGCTCAAGTGCAAGAGGGGGATGTGAAAGTTCAGGGAGTGTTGCGCTCGCGAAAGAGTGTTATTGTTTTTTCTTATTTCGCTTTTTATCGCTCTCTTTCTCTCGGCCGTTTGCGCCGGCTAAACTGTAAACGAGATTATCGCGTTGCGGAGATTCTGGAATTCTCTTGTTTTATATATAGCGAATGCATTTGTGTCTCTTTCTCTCTCTCTCTCTCGAGAGAGAGATGTAGCAACTGAAAAACCAAACATGTCGTATACCGTTTTTCGTGCAGCGTGCATATATATATTACAGGAGAGTACAAAGAAAGCCGAACTGCGAAGAAAAGACAATTACCTAAGCACTTTCCTTCCTTCACTACACAAACACTCGGCGCATTGTCCGCACTCGCAGCGCAACGAAAAATTCGTCGGCGACACGCGAAAGCTCTTTTCCATTCAGTCTCTCTCTCTCTCTCCTCGTGCGCACACCTGACTCAATTAAAAAGTCCGATCGTCCAGCCGACTAGAAAACATATACTCATGCACACAAAGAAGTATATATATATGTATACCTCTAACGCACACGCGTGGCTCCTTGCCGACGACGACAATGAACAGTCATTAATTCAAGCCGCTCGATTATCGGCCATACCGATCGAGTGTGAGTAGAGTCTGTGTGAGTAGAGAGTGTATAAGACTTTTTTTATACATCTCGTCGCAATGACGATATATACTCTTTTCTCGCACCGACGCGGAGGCTCATGTGGAATGGAGAGTGAGAGAGAGAGAGAGAGAGAACACGTTTTTAACGGACGACTGACCCATATATCGGACCGCCGCGGCAAGTGGGTATATGTATATATACGAATGTGGTCATCTTTGCAGATTGGAGTGTGTGTGAGTGTATGAATAAGCCGGTCCGGGTGGATTTATGATTTTTCGAGCGCGCGCTCTCGCCGAGTCGAAAGGTGTATCAGACTATATATACGCTGGAATGTGCGTACAGGTAGTTTGGCTCGGTGTCCTTTATTCTTATTTTTATTTGTTGTATACGTACTGGGCGCTATTTCTATATAGCTTATCGGGATTTATTAGGTATAAGCTCTATTCGAAAGTTGGCTAATTAAAATTTAAATTAAAATAAGATGTATATACACGCGTCTGAATATAATTTTCATTAAATACAATTATGTGGTCTATTATGTATACGTACGCGTGAACCAAAAATTCTCAAAGTGCCGCAATAGACGTAGATACACATAATAATGTCACATATAACGTGTTACGGTACAGCGAGAGCCTCTCGACACTCGAGGTAGTTAGCGTTTAACCGCGGGCACGCTCCAGTTATAGAATAAAATTGGCTCTAAACCAACTTAAAAACTCATAATCCTCGTCACACACCCAATCTCCATAATATATATCCCGTGTCGTATGTTTACAGTTATATTACGTTCACCGCAGCGAACTGCAGCACTTACGAGAGAATATAATCAATTATTCAGCTCAAACAATCGTTCGTGTATTATATAGTCCCAAACATCATCCTATGCTCATATGAAAACCATAACCCCATCATATTCACTCGGCGTCAACCGGAAGCCAGTCCAGGATGTATAGTGTATAAGCAGGCGCATACGAGCACGTATCGGAGCAGCAGCAGCACCTGTTTCGCCGTCCTCTCCGCACGACGGCGTGTGTATATGTATACCGTTATATTAGGCGCGAGCCTTGTCGTATAGCGATATATGTATGTGTATATAACTCGCACGCCGGGTCTAGCCTTTTGCGGTAGCAGTCGAGCGATTAGGTGCTGGTATAAGTCGAGAGCTACGTGCCGAAATATTAATGAGCACACGTGCGCCTGCGTGGAATAACGTCGAGTTGGCGGTCGATGCCTTGAGTTTCGTAATAGGTGTAGTTTGGGATTAGATCGAGATTTTTTTCGATCTTGTGCTGCAGGGGTTCTTTTGGGATTCGTGGAGTACTTTCTGTTTAAGGGAATTTACGTGATAATGCAAATTCAATTCGAAACGCAAGTTATAATACAATTTTATACGATAGGTATTGTAGGTATATTTTTCAAAATTAATTTCGCTATTCCGAAGGCGTCAAGTCATCGTCGGACTGATGCGCTTCAAGGATGTTTTGTTCACGTAGAGTAAAAGTGTCGAAATTTTCCAACGCTAAAATTTTGTATACGCACTCAATTTGACTATATATATTATGCATACATATAGGTGTCTTTTATATCGCTTTATAAAACGTTTCGAATTTCAAAATGAATTCATGCGAAATAAAAGTAAGAACGAAAAATAAAATGATAATTCCAGATGCAAATTTATTCCACAGCCTCAGACGAAAATCTCGTAAATTCCTATACACGACATAAATCTTTCGTGTAAATTGCTAAATTAAACAAAAGAGAATGGATCTGCGAGTTTGCATAAATGATGCGCATTAAATGCGTAAATACGGATATATGGAGATAACTGGTGATACTTTGGGAATATCGTTTCAGCTTTATTAATAACTTGTTACACCTACCATGCAATTTACGCAATCGCTTCTTCATTAAAATTCACACTTCAAAAAACTACAAGCCAAGTCAACACCCAAGTCAAAAAACAAAACTCGATTCCCAACCAATCACATCAGTATAACTCTCCCGCATATCCTCAGCAAAACAATACCTCCAATCGTCCAAATCAACCCAATCACCTAGGCCTCGAATAAAGAAAACAGCTTGCTCGAAAAAAAACGCTAATCGTATACATTCGATAGAACGGAGCAGCCGCAAAATGGACCACGAGTATAGAAAACACGCATAATACAATTTCGCCCCGCTTATTCTCTCGGTCATTAAGCAGCAGCAGTGGCGGCGGTTGAGATTCAAATGCTTCGTACGTATACACGTAGCTCTACACGCCCCGAGAATGTCGAAACAAAACGAGCGCGCGCGCTGCAACTCGCGGAATGCAACCGCACAATCACAGGGGGGGAGGGCAAAGCGTTAGTTAGTCCGAGCGCGTATATATGCGTGTGCAGCTCCGCCAGTTGAGAAAAGACGCGGGCCAAGGCGAGGAGAGAGAGAGAGAAAATTGAGAAGGTGCTGATGATGGGGGGAGGGAAAAGGAGGGTAATCGGAGGGTATTGGAAATTGTGTATATGTGTATACTGGAGAAAATAAATGTATGTCAAAATAAAATTGTTTGATGGAATTTGATACGAGGAACGATGTAAATAGCGCTAAGAATCGATTCTAACTTATGTATGTAATCTATGCATGGCGCAGCAAACATTTGCTGCTGTGCACATTGCGAAAATCCAGAAACGCGCGCGGTATGAAAAAACGACCGCGACACCAAGTTTGCTGCAATCGATGTTTCTTTTCAGCTTCGTTTTCGTATACTTATAGTTTCGAAAATGGGAAAAGCATGTTTTTGAAACGATCTGGAATGCAGTTTTATACCTGTTCGAGTGCCTGCTTTTACCGGATCATTAAGTGTATTTTATTTATTTTTAACAAATGCTTAAAACAAACAAACACATTTGTTTACATTTAGCATCAAAGCAATTCTAGCCTGAAAAATAAATTTCAATCCTCTGAAACTCCGTCTTTTTGAAAATTCGCACGCGTGCGCATCGCAGCATTCTCACAAACCCTGATGCATCGAAATGCAGAAATCACGTCGATCGTCAACGCACGATTCGCGAGTCGAATGCGAAGCTTAAGCCGCGAGCGGCCAATCTCACGGAATTAACAGTTTCACGCGCTATCGCATCCCGTTGCATACCACTATACTCTGCTGCTGCTGCTGCTGCTGCTGCAGTATAAGTATGGCTGTGCGGTAGTACGTAACGCTCGGCGGCCGCGACCGATGAGGAAATCCTGCGCCACAGAAAGAGAGAGAGCACGAGGAGTATATAGCAGCTCCTGAAAAGGCTCGCGCTGTGCGGAGAACGAACGAAGAGCGATCGAGACTGTTGGATCGATTCTGTGGTGGATTGATGGATATATTTGGCTGATTTTATTACATCTCTGTTTTAGCTTTGATGGATTAATTTGTTGCTCGCAGAGGCATTTATTGTTAGTTACGATATTGTTGGATTCTTTTTTTCTTCGTTCTTTATGAAGTAACTTTGAAGAATATTCTTGACATTAATCCAACGCTAAATCACTTGGAGATATAATCTCTTACTTTGGTGAATGGAGCTGACGTCAACGTTTCTTGTTAAAATTATTATCGCGAGTCTAAGCGAAGGCTTAGCGCCGCACAGATTAAGATATAAAATAAAAAAAAAACAGTGATGAAGAAGGTGAAGACTCAACAAATCATTTTCGTATACCGACATCGCGTTAAAAATATTTACAATTGTATAATCGTATATTAAAAATCAGAAAATTAACGAAAACAAAGGACGATAAATATTACCATATTGCGTGTATAATGAATACTCGAAAGTATAGCTCCTCCGTGTGTAATAAATATCAATGTTATTTTCTCAAAACGAGAAAACAACATATCTCTCTCTCTCTCTCTCCAGAGACACAAAAAGAAGACAGGCCTCTCAGCCATCCCTCAGGCGCCGAAAGTATATTACAATATATAACCTCGGCACATTGTAATCCGCCAAATAAAACTCGGCATTCGCTCGCGCGCGAGAGATCGGCATCGCGCTCGTTCACGGCCGCAACGCTGCTCATCCGTGCTCTCCTCTGTGGGCCTCAGCTCGATATTTCCTTTCTCGAATCGAGGATGCTTCCTCCCCACACAGATTCACGCGTACATGCACGTATACATATATTATACACACGTTCACACATGTTGCGCAAACTTTTACGAAACTCTTCGCCGGCTATATACACTCTTTTAAATCCGTGAATGTATTAATGTATCGTGGGAGCTGCAGGTGCCGGTTTCACGGCTCGAGAGTGAGATGTTTACCTTTGTATTTGACCTGATCTCGTCGATGGACTCCGATGATGCTTTCTTTTTTTTTTCTTTCTCGCGAGATTATTTATACGAGCTGATGATGCTGCGGGATGAGAGGGAGACGCTTTGTTTGCCTGCGCGGATGATGATGATGGACGTAGTGATTGCGGTTTTGAGCGAGAGAAACGAGAGGCTTGTTTTCTTTCGGAAACAATTGGGTTAATAAGAAAAAAGGATTGATAACACACACATACACACTTGTTGCGCGCTTTAACGGGTACATCAACTTTTAACGCGATATGATTTATGGGACTTTCGTAAAAAGCTATAACTTATATCGAGGTATAATATATTTCGCTTTTATTTTTCATCAAAAGCACTTCATCTGTATTATACGATCCGCGTTTTATGAGAGAGCCGTCACAATGTTTATGCAAAATAAGGCCGGTCGAGTGTAAACAACGACGATATTTCAAATGGCTCAATCGTATATAACATAGCGTCCGATTCCTCAAACGTGCAATAGCTGTTGATCTTTGCGAATAGAAATGCAAAAATCGATATTGTCTAGGCAGACTATAGAGGCCCGTAAAAATGCGTGAAATTCAAAGAAATTATGCGCACTTTCATTCGCGGAGAGATGCTCGAGCGTGACTAAAGTATACGCATGAACAGCTGCGTTGTGTTTTCTTTTTGTCCTCCCTCTCCCCTATACATAATATACTAGCGATCGATTTGTTTAGATAGCTCCGATGCGCCAAGCATCTGCTTTGTTATTATCTCTGCACAATCAGCATTCAGCTGATGTATCCTTTTAGCATCGCATATACATATCATAATAAGGTAGAGCTATTGTTAATATATCTCTCGAGAAAACATTCAATGGAACACCTTCCATCGACGCCGTAGCTCGTATATACCAAAGGAATATTCCCGGCTGTGTGGGTGTCCATTATATACACAAAAGCCAATAGAGACTATCGAGGCCGCGCGCGTCCAAGTGTCACACACACATACTTTCATTCAAATGAGCCGCGACGAAGCTTTTTCCATATTATATAGCGAGAGAAAATCGAAGGAGAAGAAAAAAAAAACAACGAAGGGACGACACACTGGCCGAGCGCGAAAGAAGAATCGTAAATTCGTATATACGTGAATGGCCGCACGGGGTCACGCTTATATTATATACTCTCACACGTATATACAGGTGAGCGTCGTGTCTCGTCGTGTATATATACATGTATTTCCGCATTCTCGGCCCACAGCCTCGGGCTTCGTTTAACCTTACGCGGAATCTTTAAATCTCCTTGGCCTCGTCCTGCGAGCAAGTGCGCGGCCGCTATATATACTCAATTTTCGTAATGAGAAAAGCGACGATGGGGCCCCCGAGGATCGCGTGCCACAAGTCTTTGTATATTAAATATACGTATTGTATACTTTTTGAAATATAAATTGCGTTATTTTCGAGCAAATTTATGCGAGAGAGGGATTTAATTTTCACGCGTTTGAGATTTTTTTTTTAGCAAACAAAACATTCCATTAACGAGAGGAGCGTTGCAAAATATGATATTCATATAGGAAATATTCTATTATGGAAAACGGTTTCTGAAGATTGAATAATTAACATATTTCAAGCAGCCGTCGTCTCTCTGGATTTTCTTTTTTCCTAGTTCTCTTGGCAGTGACCTACTCAATTTGCATAATAGAGAAAAACGAGGCGCGGAGAAAATTCCTCTTTGCCGCAAAATAATTACCCGTAGAGTTTCGCACAATATCGGCTATACTTACTCTTGTGTATTATCTCTATTGTGGTCGACGGTCTTGATTCAAGATGATTGATATAATAAAGCGCCGTTGTGTATAATATTAAAAATGATAAACGCGTATAATCGCCGCTGATGATTCGTAATTTTTATGGAGACGGAGAAAATCGACGATATAACGATCGTTATATCCTCCTGACTTTTTCACACCTCCTTTGATTTTTGTAACGCGCGCGGCTGGCCTATTCTATTTCCTTAATGATCGATTGTCTTTAGCGCGATTACGACGGTAAAGACTTTCGAGTCGTTTACACGTAATTGGTAATTCATTGCGGAGGCCTGTGTTTATATTCATGATCGATCGCGGAGTGAACTATTGTTTCTGGCCTTTTATTCAGTGAATGAGCGCAGTAGCGTATATTTATAACCTGAAATCGCACAAAAATCATCTTCAATTACGTAGTTGACTCATCTATTAAAGTATACGAGTAACGAAAGATAGATATGTGAAAAGTTTATGAAAATATTTGCAGAGTCAACATTACACGAGAGAGAGAGAGAGAGAGTACAGTTATAACCTTTCCCAAATCTTTTTCTTTCTCCCGGCACATTCCTCGCCGATGCTCGTACAGAAAAGAGACAGTTCGTCGCAAATATTGACACACACTGTATAAAAATCCGCTCTCGAGGTCGTCGCGGAGGCAGCTTCTTTCTCGCGTAAAATTTTTTATCGTTTTTCAAGGAGCCTAGAAAATACATCTACGCTAATGGATAGAAAATGCGCGCGAGGGATTTCTTTTTTTTTCTCTCTCTTTCGATTTAAGCGCAGAGAATGGAATCCTTTGCGAAACTCGCCGCCGCACGCGCGTTTTCAGGGGGAAAATAAAGGATTAGTAACCGATGCCGGGCATTGTTTTGCAACGATCATCGAATTACGTCGTTCGTGTTGCTGGTATGTTTCTGAGATAATCGAGCTTTGAGAAACGGTTTTGTCGGTCGAGTCAGAGAACAATGTTTAAATTGCCGCGCGCGTGTTTTTGTGAATTTTCGAAGAACAGTTGTTGTATTGTTATGGGACGCTGAATCTGTTTACATAAATTATTATTAATCGCGGGGAATGCGTTAAATGTATATGCGTGTTATTATATGCACAACATCGAATGACAATCGCGGCGAATATATTAGCGATTTACGGTTAAGTTCTGAATCATCATCGGTAATATTGAATACGTAAAAAGTTGCATGTAACTCGTGTTCATTTTTAATGCAGATGAGTATATATAAATATTTAATTCAGACGCATATATATATATTCGATGAAACAATCCAGAATTCGATGTCAATAATAAAAGTTGACGCTGATTTATTCTCCGGAATGGCCAATTGTCGATTGTAAATCGGCGCATAAATCAAAGTGTCAGCTGCATCTCAGGCGAATAAATCGAAGGATCCATCCA
Organism: Cecidostiba semifascia; assembly: GCA_900474235.1. Taxonomy (NCBI): domain Eukaryota; kingdom Metazoa; phylum Arthropoda; class Insecta; order Hymenoptera; family Pteromalidae; genus Cecidostiba; species Cecidostiba semifascia. The sequence continues at coordinate 18,384 of UCQR01072908.1, forward strand.
TACTGTCCAAGCGGCCATTAGCCTACTCTATTTTCCTCGTCTCCTCTACGAAAATTTTTAACGCAACTCCTAATTCAATCCTCCTCCAACGCACACACATACAAACACAATGTATCCCATACAAACCTCACTCACTCGCTCGTTCATTCACTATACCTATACTCCCGCGCATATAATATAATCCGACAAGTTAACGACAACAGCGAGGATTATTTTCACCGCGTTTGGAAGAAGAAAAAAACCTGTAGCTTCTCCCACAAAGCTACACATCTTCTCGTGTCCAGCCTCCGGGCTACTCACACGCTCTTTCTCATACACACACAAATATACGCGCGTATATGGTTGAGTATAAATATATACGACTCAGTGCAACATCCTCGGCTCCTTCTCTCTTTCGCTGGCCTCCTTACATCTCTCTCTCTCTCTCTTTCTCTCCCGGCGTCGCCTACATTTCCAAGCGCCCTCGTGTATGTGTGTGTATGTCGTCGTCCTCTCTCAGCAATCGCTAATGCTCTCTCACGCTCTCGATTCTCACTCGGCGGGTTATATTGTGCCTCGGGAGGGAAGCGACGCGACTGACCCCGGCTGATCAGTGCTCCGTTGCATGCAACACTCTGGCATCGTATAGGATGATGATGACGCGTCGATATTGCAAGCGAGAGCTCGTGATGCTGGGAGAGTATACACGAGAGAGGAGATCGATGGGGAGAAATGCGGAAAAGAGGATGAGTTCTGAAATGTCGGATTGGATCGAGAAGTGATAGGTATACACAAGTATTTCTGTGGATGCGCGCTATTTGACGAGGATGGATGCTTGAGATTGTGATAAATTAATGGATACTGCGTGTTTTTTTATGCGAAAAATCAAGAGTGTCGCGAGAGGCATATGCGGTTCGTGAAATTGATGTATCTGACAGACGTATTTCCTAATAATAAAATAAAAAAGGCAAAAAAAAAATAATTCTCAAATTATACTGCTTACAGACGAAGACTGGGGCGCACCGGCAGAAGAAC
>UCQR01072908.1:29719-44252 GCA_900474235.1 Cecidostiba semifascia
AATGGAGTGCGATGCAAAGGTATACACGCGTTAAGTGTGCACGTGTCGTGTGCGCCCGAGTTGTTTTGGTTTTGCGGTTTTTGCGGTGGCCTGATGGGCTCTCGTTCTGGACTCGAGCTTGTGTATACGAACACGTGTATAGGTACACTGTGAGCAATGTAGTTAACCTCTTCAAGAATAACTGCTTGTAAAAATAAATTTTAAATTATAATGCTGTGTATAGTGAATTCATATCCTTTAGTATTTCATTGCTCGCTGTATGGCAAGAACGACATTTTTTTTCCTGCCTGCACTCAAAATTGCATACATTTATTGTTTCCTGAAGTCTCCTCATTTTCAATAATTATACTCAATAACGTTTTGTCGTTCACGTCGCAGTAGCTAAAGTTATATGCCAAGCATATTAACGAGAAGTTATACCGATCCTGTAATCGATTGTCCCATTTCCTGGTGTTACCGCAAAATGTCATAAATAGCTATTGAAACGATTCCACTAAAGCATATGCCAAAAGCGTATTTTTATGCGGGGCTCGTAGAACGTAAATTTTATATGATCATGCATAAACAAAGAGCATTATAATCGCTGAAAAGAAAGCGCCGCAAAATTAGAGCCTGGGAGAACTATTTGACGATCTTCAATGACTCCGACTTGTATGCTCTTTCTCTCATACAAGAACCAACAAATTTTACGAGTTAATTACAGAGTCCTCGCACACATCTTCTCGGAGATTCAAAAAATTCCAACGAGAGTAGTCCGTCGGACGCAATCTTCCTTCGGCGCAAGAGAACCGTATACGTTTCATCAAGGAGCTTTTGAAAGAATTAGCGTAATGGCTCGGATAAAACAAACATCTCGTTATTCAACCCATTGCGTGAAGCGTCATTGTTATGGAAATCGAGAAAGAGACGCGCCGCGGCGCTATCGCGAAGCCAGTCGATCGGATCGGTAGGCCGGCTTACGTCGATTTTGTAACTCGCTGTTATATGCAAGTTGCAAAACGCCGCCAAGTGCGGAGAGTTGTTAAGATGATTTGAGTCTCGTTCGATTGAAAATATATAGTTGCGTCGAATTTGCATGTCGTCGGGGACTGAATTTTTCGGACACTTATGTATACTATAGTGGTTTGTGCGCATTCCTTTCACCAGATTGGCTGCTTTTGCATAGTTTTATGGGTGACGATTATTTTTTCAAATTCGACCTGTGTGGTGTAACTAATTGCAAGAAAAAGCGACGCCTTTGATTTATACTCGAATGGCGAAGTATGATATTTTTTATTATGTAATTTGTATATGGAAAGTAGTTATCCTTGTAGCGCTGCAATTTTAAATATTAAAAATTATCATTGTTTTTCAGCAGTATATAGCTCAAAAATTGAATGTATTATAGAATCGCGTTTATACTTCCGTAAACGCAGTAGTTTCTCGCACTTCACAGACGGCAGTAGGCTTCTCTCGGTTGTTCTACATAAAAGCATCATCAAAATCGGAGCTTTCTAAACTACAAACAAGGGAGAAAAAAACATCGCTACGAGGCGCGTGGGGAAAAGCGACTCGATATCTCGTCCCATAGGCGGTGCAGGCCCATTAAGAAAAACGCGTCCGAGGCGACTTTTTTTGTCGGCGCGTCTCTACGACTTTAGAGAATAGAGAGTCGAGACGCAGAGATGGGGATCGCTTCTTTCACGTTGAATTCCACGAAAGGACATCTCTCGAGCTATCCGTGGGTATATTCTTTTTCTCTTGTATCTTGTGTAGACGTGGAAGATTCCGTGTGTGTATGTGTATAATTGACGAAAAATAAAAATGGAGTAGGGAATTTTCCGTATTTCGATTTAAGCTAAGTTTATACGCGAAATAAATTTAAATTACCGACTGCACGTCGTGATGTTATGTAAAAATAATTGAAAGACACCGAAACGTTATGATAAGCAAGTCGATGCTGAGAGTATAACGGTAGGTAGAAAAGTTTTTCCGAGAATGCGATTAATGGAAATTATAATGATATGCCGTGTATACTATCAGTTGACCGAAACCATTCGTATGTTCCCGTTCAATAGCAGGTTTAAAGTTTCACGATTGTAGTGATAAATATATAATGCGCTGCCATGCATGCGCGGTATACTATTTATAATTATTTTTAAAAAAAATCGAGAATCGCTAGTCTCCTTATTATATAACGATCAACTAGTTCAGTAGACCGAGAGTTTCGTTTTTGACGTTTTTACTTTGCCGCTCTCAGATCCGTTTGTATTTCAAACATTATTTATAAAACCAGAGGGAAAACGATTCTCTTCAACCGGAAAACTAGACCGTTTTTTGAGCATCTTGCCAGAACGACTTATAGTCTCGTTTTCTCTTTCGAAAATAGATTAGCCTTAGACAATGGAAATTTCGTTTCTCACTCGTCCAAAAGAGCTGAACCTATATTTACTATAGTCATCCTAATTACATCATTGTATTGTATTCACACATAAGGTATCAATACATATACTCCTACCGATACCTACACCTCAAAAAATTTCGAACGTCTTCCGGCTCGACGTGTATTTTCCGGTAGATACACGCATAACTATACATACCGATCCACATACCCTAGGAGTAAACTCGCAGCAACTATACTCTTATACATCTTACATTTCTCGCTTGGCGACTCTCGATGCCAGCGACCCGTTACTATACAGCCGCACTTGGCTCTTATATACACACGATCTCTCTCAGCTTCTTTCTATACCTTCCCGTACATTAGTTCTCCTCATGAAACGCTCCTGGGCTATTTAACACTCCCACGATCGTCATCCTGCGTCCGAACAAAAGGACGTGCTCATACACCGACGCACTTTCGGCGGCACCTGCGCGGCAGAAAAGAAGACACCGAGAGCACTTTCTCCCATGTCGAGAGGCTCGAGGAGCCCGTTTCGATTGTTACCGATTTCCTTGTGCGTGACTCGCCTGATTTACGCGTGACCGGGAGACGAGTCAATCGGTATTGTGGGTACATGGGTGAGCGTCATCGACAAATTGTGGCTGCTGAGGAATTCCCTGTGGGTGTGTCTTGTGTGGGGGGATACGGAGAAGACGAGCCACGGCGGCTTTATCTGAGGATTACATTTTTTTGGGGATGTCTGTGAAATTTAAGATATGTGCTTTTGGTTGATTTAGATCGAGAAGGGTTCGTGTGCGATACCTTGAAATGCAAAGTTCCTACTTTTTATACGAATGGTAAACATATAATGAAATGTGTTTTCATGTTTTTAAACTATTCATTAGTATAGTAAGCAAAACATTGCAGAAACAACAGCGGCAGCCTTTAAACTATGCTAAGCCATCGCTAAGTACACACGTCGACCAGTCATTTAACCGTATATTCAAGACTTTTTTTTTTAATTTTTCAAAAAAGTAAGGTAAACGACTCGGAGTACCGCAAACTCTTAATCACACAGCATCTCGTTTCGAAAAAAATGTATACGCAAAAGCTCACTTTGCTTTACAAGTTAAAAGGAAAAACTGCTCCTGCCACTTATCGCAACTGCTGTATAGGCACAGCACTGTGTTTAGCGCTGAACAACTCGCACACATATACACAATCACTCGACGAGCAACAACTCGAGCCATGACCTCGTGACTATCTACAGAGAGAAAGAGAGAGACAGAGATGGCGCGAACGCGTCGCATACGTGACGAGAAAAGCGGATATACCATGTCGGAAGTTCCACTGCTCCCGTTGCTCGAATGCCTCGAGGAATTCGACTTCTCCTCGAGAACTCGTGTATAGGTGTATAATATACACACACAAACTGCGGCACAATATGTGAGAGATAGAATATACAGCTTATAATACGTGTCCCGAAAAAAGGAAATCTTCTTGTAGCAATCTCAGAGGCTCTAAGCATGTGTAATTTATCGATCAAATAAATTATTTTTATCTTGGGAAAAGAGAGGCGAGAGTATAGCGGCGTTGTTGACGAAAGTCATTTTTCTACTCGTGTGAGGGGAAATTAGAGGATAAGCTCTCTCGGGTCGCACCGCTCACGAGGATAAAAACGCGTCAATTAGGAGGATCATGATTTATTGACACGTGTATATTAGAGCTTAGGAGGATTGTTCGAGCTGCTTAGCTTGCGTTATAGTGCGAGCGTTAAGATGAAGAAAAATTTAAACCAAGATTTTTGAGAATTATTTAAAACAACAAAGAATAATCCTCAGCAAACAGTATACTCTCACAAGCGCAGAAAAATCCTCAACAAAACCAACTCAACTCGGCGAAACAATAGTATACAAGCCGTCCACCAGCGCAAATTGCTTATAAAACAAGAGTTGTAACCCCTTGAAAAACTCCTCCGTCTCTCTTTCTTTCAAGTAAAACAATAGCGCCCAACGCGAATTCCACAAGGCATATAGTGGCAGTAATATACGAGAAAAGAAGAAAAAAAATGTCGCAGCTGCGGTTATTATCCGCACGCCCGGCGCGTGGGACGGACGTCGCCGGGCGTGAATTAATAAGAGCTTGCGAGCTGTAGCACAGCACTTCCGAGAGTCGCAGAGTAAGTAGTCGGTGCAGGCTTTTCCTAGTTGGCTTACGAGTGCAGTGTAGAGTCACCGATTAGAATAACGGAAGAGGGAGAGAGAGAGACACGAACGCCTGGGAAGCGAGGCGACTCCCATACAGATGAGCAAACGCGCGGCGAGAGGTGTTTGTACTTGGTACAAGCTGCGAATGAACTTTCTTTCGTTGCTGGAGGTTATTTTGCGTTGGTCATGATTGATAATCAATTTTTTATTTATTCAGAATTTGTGATCTATATTTTTAATAATATACCGTCGAAAAATTGAGAGCAATCGCATTTCGAGAATTTCATTCAGCATCGATTCGCAAACGAGTTATCCCGTCTATATAACTCATCGACTCGTGAAATCCAATTTTACACACGTGTCAAACTGCGATATATCACCGGATAGCTGGGATTAAAAATTAAATTAATTTAAAATCGATAAAGTAGCCTCGGAATAAATATATCGCAACTTCATAACACACAATATAACACGTGGACGAGAGTATAGCCATGTTTCCTCACACCGCAGGTATATAGGTGTATATAATCTCTCTGCAAAAAAAAGCATTAAATCTCCGCGCGTCTCTACAACATTCGCATTCCTCGCCTCGCCCATAAACATTCGAAAAGGCGCTTCGAAAGTCTCGTCCCCTCTCTTTCTCTTAGACTATAACGAGCGTCGCGGAATTACAAATTCTAATGAGCCCAGTGTCGCCCGGACGGCTGTTAGATATATCTGATGAAAAAAGCCTCGGATATTACGCGCGTCCTAAGTAATTCGAGAGGAGCTAGGATAGTAGTAGCTCGGGGTTATTAACGCGCGCGGAGCTCGAGGTAAAGACCGAAAAGGGAGGAGTGCCGTCTATATAAGCGTTGTATACGTACGGTATATCGAGAGAGAGAGAGAGAGAGAGAGAGAGAGAGAGAGAGAGAAGGCCGATGTGCTGGCTATATTGGATATGAGCAATGCCTTACAGCTTATATATTGGAAAAAATTAGCGAACTAAACATTAATTTTCGAACGGTAAATAAAACATTGTCGCTGGATGGGATAAAGCAAAAATTTTGCCGCATAAAATATACATATAACCACGCGATGACGCAAGAATTTTTTTTATTACCTTCCAGAATCTCTATAGAGTACGGCTTGTTGTGACGCCTTGGAAATTCATTAAACGTGCGAGCTGTATAACAGTTTTTATATACAAGCTTCATAAAAATCATCCAATTTGAGAAAAGACTTGAGACGCACAAGATAAAAGGAGCCTCGAAATTCTCCCAGTGTAATTAAAATATTTTTTGTAAATTATCACGCATTTAAGTTTTTATCTTTATTACTGGAGATCCTTAACTTCTTTTAAAATGACCTTCCTGGGATAAAAAAAGATCTGCCTGCATCAGCCTGTAGTATAGTACATACGGCATAGCCGTGAAATAAATTTCGGTTTCCTATATCCATCTTTGCTTAGCGACGATAGATGGCGCACAGGCAATTTTCCATTTCCCTCATCACAATCTGGACGAAGAATGTATATAGCGAAATGTGTCACCTATGCCAAAATCACTCACTGCTGCTGAGTCTACATAAAAATCTATTATACTTACGCGTTCTTATAATTAATTCTCCGCGAGCCGACAGAGGAATAAGAGATACATACCTGTATACAGGTGCATGTATAAGCTGTATTCACGGAGTGGAAAGTCGCGCGATGGAATCCGGCGACGGGAGAAGGCGCTTCGAAAATCGGTGCGGCGGTCAACGATTCATTAGCTCGGTATTATATACCGAGAGCGAGAGAGCCCGACTGGCACACTTTGAGCCTTTAAGGAAGTTTTAAACGCCGCGCGGCTATATAGGCGAGCGCGCGTGTGCGTCAGCATGATGTGCTCGATGGAGATAGTATAGGAAACTTTGCTAGAATTCCAACATATAATGCGAATGTACCAACAGATTTTTATTTTACGGAAGCTACTGCTATCAATTTGAAAATCTAAAATATTTTTTTTATCAGTTTTATTATTGGTATAGTCTGAGTGAATGACAGTATTCCGTTATTAGATACATATAGGAGAGAAGCGATCAATTGCAGAGTAGAGCCGTGAAAAGTCAAGAGAGGAGCGTCAAAACATCGTCCGATTCCGAGAATCGGCTGAATAACGAGCGAAAATTGGCACCGATCGCGAAATTCGGGCGAAAACGGTACTTATACACTCTCGCGGCGGAAATCCTCGACTGGAATTCGCATCAGTCGCATACACGCACACAAGTATATAGCCTCTCGTCATGCTCCGTCGCACCGATTGCTGCATATATAATACACCAGCTCGAATATACTTATATATAGGTATACGTGATCCTGTTTACCGATTTCGCCGCCGGGACGATTTTTCAATGGACCGAGAGGGAGTTAACTGCCGGCGGACGATCCGGAAGACTACACGCAGGTGTATAATGTACAGTGAGAAGGACGTCGAGCTGATGATGGATGTGAAATATAAAAGGGACGTGCCTCGCTGTATATATAGTCTATTCTGGGTGGTGTAGGTTTCATTTTTTTTTCATATGGTGATCGCTCAAAATTAAGATAAGAGATTATTTTATCCCTCGGATGAGACGTATAACGATCAATGAAAGCTGTCTGGAGACGATTCTCCGAAATCTATTTGTTCCCCGACATAAGTCCCTTTATATTAATTCAGTCCAGTATAGTTTATACACGTAAAAAACAATCCCATCACCCTTCAAGTAAAATAAACGGGCAATAAAGGGCCTACACCGCAGACGTAACGGCATCACCATAAACCTACCAGATATAAAACACATACAAGCCGCAACGAGAGCCATCCAATCAGCACCAAACTTACACCTCGACGCACGACGTAAACAATGCATACACTACATGGCGCAAAAAAAAAAACGAGCGGAGAAACGGAGGCGCACACACATACGAGTCTCTTTCCGTGCGCCGCCACCGTTGCAAGAATCGGCACGTAATTATTATATCCACGACCCAGTGACCTACATAAATGCGCGCAGTTTGAATTCGGCTCTGGCGACAGTATATATACACGCAGCGGTGACGGGAATTCCGTTCCCACGAAGCCGCGCACAAGTGCAATTTTCGTGCAGCCGCTGCAATTACCCGGCCGCGCGCACTACACCGAGAGAGATTCTTATATACGCGTCCGAATTATTATAATGGCACTCGTCGTCGGCTCTTTTGACCTGTGTATATATATATATATATATGTATTTGTGGATATATACGAGGGATTATTTACGAGAGAGTTGTTTTTTTTTTACGAAGGGGCTTATGGTCGCGCGAGCGCGCTTTTAATGAAAACTGATGCAATAGTTGGGAGGAAGGTGCAATAAACTGCGTGGATTTTCTTTGCGCTGCTTTGCGCATTTATGGGATTCCGATTTTATTGCTCTTTTCTCCGGCGGTTTTCTTTTTACCAGCGTGTGTGTGTTGCGAAAGGGTGGACTCTTGCGATATCGTATATAAGCTGGGGATATTATTGTGTCAGGGTGATTATGCCTGCAGTGTATTATTTATTTATTTTTTGGACTGAAACACGTGTATACAATCCCTTTTACGCATATAATGCAATCTTTTCAACTCAGCAGGCGTAAATAGTCAGTTATATACCTGATGTATGGGAAAAAAATTAAGCGTCCCTTCCATTATTTACAACAAGCGAGATAATCGCATAAAGTTCCCTCGACATCGGCTCTCCATTATATTAATAAAGATCAAAAGGAGAATTTCAAAGGCGATTTTTTCTTTCCTCATTAACGCGCAAAGTCACACATAAACAAGACGTAAAATCCAGCTTCAAAGCCCTTATTAACTCTCACGCAGCGTTGTTATAAGCACATCCTTTTGAGCGCTATATACTTGCTTGCTTCTCCCCCTTCATATCCATGGCGCTACTTCCCGCGTATTATATTATATGATAAATGCGCCGCGAGCATTAAATGCCTCTCGGCTTTGCCTTGACTGCATATCACGAAGGGAATAACGAGCGACGCGAATTATGCGAGCTATTCGTCTCTTTTCTGCAGCAGCAGCAGGAGCGGGAAAGACGAATGACGTTTTTAGAGATGAAATGAATTAATTGTAGCCCATTATAAAATTACAAAGATTTTATATTAGGAATTCTATTTGAATTTACGACGTCTGCGGATATTCCACATACCTCACGGACAAGTAATAAGCTATATCTTATATTATTAACCCACATTGTGTCCATATCCACGTCATCGACACGCGTATCCCATAAATATCTGCACACCTATCACAATTAAGGTCAGAATACGGATAAAGACAGACAGCCAATAACGACCGACTTCCTCGAAAATTCCAACTCTCTCTCGGTATATACTTGCGCTATTCACGTCCTCTATGAAAATTCTTGAGCATCGAGCGTCAACGGGCGCATAATTCGCGGTGAAAATACGAGACGCGAGAGATAGAGAGAGAGAGAGTTGAAAAGAATATTATCTGGAAAGGCGCGAGCATTCTTCCAGTCGGCGCGCGTAAATTGAATAATATTACGAGGGGAAAGAGAGTCTTTCGCCTGTCCCTGTCAGACGCCTGCTGGAGTAGTGCGTTTCCGTGCATAACAGTACCTAGTTATACCTCAATTCGAGATATACGGTATAGGATTGAGTATTTGCTTTAGTGCGGCTATATGGAAGAGTAACTGCTCTTTTCTGGCAGCTACGATCATTGCTGATTGAGATGGTTTTTTTTTAGATGCAACGTTGATTTTTTTTTTGCTGATTATAACCCGAAAATACAGAGCTAATACGAAATAAATACAGAGCAATACAGAACTATATATAGATCAGCTTATTACTGTAAGAAAACTATACAGCTATGTAGATAAAAGAATTGATCGTCCATTCTTCTCCCACACTTCTTACACCACGATTTCACAAGGTACAGTGTGAAAAATTCGATTAGCCTGTAATCCCGCGAGCTGAGAAGAATCGTCGACATCACACACACACACATATTACAAGATTGCATCACATAAGAATCACCAATCGAGCCAGCGATCGCATATCTCGACTGCCTTACATCTGTTTCGCTTCTTGGCTATACATCCTCGTATATACGATTCTCCTCTGCATTCTGTCTATATCCACAAGAGCAACTCCATAAACTCCAGGTATATACTATATACAGCTTGGCTCTCATTCCCACGAAGCTTCCCGCAACTTAAGTGGCGCCTTTTCGCGGACTCTCTGCCAGATGTATGTATATCTGCACACGTGAGTGAGTAGGAGCTATACCTATACGACTGATGGCTGAAATTATGGGCGGGACTATCCTATACTGCTACTGCTGATGTGCATCAGGATGAGTCGTGCGGACGACGTTTTAATCCGAGTGTTTATGCGCGCTGAATTGTGAAAGAGAAGCTGCCTGATGTGCAGTGTCTCCGTATTATAATGAGAGAGTAGCGCGTGCATAATAATTATCGTCTTCTTTTTCTTGCTCCTGTGCGGCTTCTGCCTTTTATTTTTGCTATATACTCATACTTTCTATATACGTATATAGTATATATATACTTGAGAGCGGACTCATCTCTGTGTGTATATTTAGTGGTTCTCGTGTAGGGCTTTGTTCGACGTGCTGATTGTTCTTGACCTTGAAACGGAAATTAAGGATTGCAGGATACGGCTTGACGTGCGCGCGGTCTGTGAGTGTTTCTGCTGATGCCGATGTTACGAGCCTCTTATATTCATTTGCATATTAAGTGCGTTTTCTCGTCTCTCTCGCGGGACTCGACGAGCCTATATCACATAAAGATGGACGTGATGCTTTTCTTTTCCGGTTAAAGATTGTGAAAGAGCGGGAAAGAGTTGAATTTCTTACTAATAAAATTTACAAATAACTGCGTTTTGGGAGTGTTAACGACGTGGGCTGGTCGATACTAAACAGCAATTTTATCTGTAATATCTGATGATATTGATGATATTACGACAGGTCTTAAAATACATTGTTGTGCAGTAAGCGCATAAAATAGCGAATACACGCATTCCTCCTTTCCATCTCCCAACGACGCATATAATGCCACACTCTCGATTCCAGAAAGCGAGTCGTCAAAGCCCCTGACTCTATACAAGTATATATACGCGCTCTGCGTGAAAATATCCTGGCGACAGACGACATTGAGAGTATCCTCGCGCTCAGCTCGGTCAGGGACTTCCTCGGTCACGCGACTCTGATTCCGCGTTTATATACGACTTATACGACACTGCACGCGATTTCGCACACTCATATAAGTACAAAACTGAGAGAACGACGACTTCGCGTGCAGCTGCAACGACACGTATAATTGCATATAGGATGTAGCGCTTTATGTAACGTCGCCGTGCGGTCAAAGGCCCTCGAACTTTCGCGAGAGGCTGTGATGAGTGTGTAGCGAAGATGCTATACACGGAAGATTCGGTGAAAAATTTTTAACATTTTCTTTTTAGAAAGTCGTATGGGTAGATAGTAGCCGTTTGCGTCACCTATATGCCCGCACGGTGTATATATGAGTTACGCGCGTGTAGGTTATACGTTCGCCTGCAGTATACAGTATAAGAGATTGATAGGAGATTTTTGTGCGGTCGACAGTCCTGGATTTTATAATCGGTCTGCGGTATGGGATTATGGTCGCTGGAGGCTACTCTCTGTGCTCGACCCCTTCGATTATCGCATGAAATTGTGTGTGCGTATATAGAGAAAAAAGTGCGGAGAATTTTAATGAATTATTCGCGAGAGGATTTTCTATTGAATTAAAAACTTTCGAGGATATATCGTAGTTTATCTGCAAGTGAGGCAACTTTCACAGTTTGATCAAAATCCGGAGAGAAGCCTCGAGGGTCGGCAATTTCCTTGTTAGGACTTTTCTCGATTTATATACTATCTAAAATAGACGAGAGGAGATTCCATTACACCGATATATCCTTCATGATTTTACTACCGGTCGTCGTCGTCGTTATCGCAAAACTTGATTTTTCTTTTCCATAAATCAGCTCCAACGCGCAAAAAGCAGTACGGGTATATCTATAATATAAAATCGAAAATCAATTGCAAAATCGCGCGTGAAAGGCTGACTCCTCCGCGGGGCAAGGTCAAAAAGACACACGCAGCGAATAAAATCGTTCGTCGAGAGGTATATTCCGAGCCAGGAAGATTCCAAAGAAAACAGCGCGATGCATCATCATCGCGAGGGGGGGTCAAGGATTCGGAGTTTCAGGTTAAAGAGGGACCGGCTATACATATACATACATATATGCAGGTGCGTCTCACGCGCCTTGACTTCCCCCCCATCAGCGACGAGAGACGTGTGTCCTGACCTCGAGACCTCGAATTTCCATTCGAGCGTGTGTCCTCTTCCCTTATACGTCAGCTGCGATATGTCCCTTTATTGTCTGCCAGACTCAACGCGAGCGTTCGTTGACACGCGGGAGGTCTTTTTTTATCCGCTTTTCTTGTTACGGCACAACGAAGAGGAGTCACAGAGTCGTTCTGGAGGATTATTGTTGTGGGTTTCGCGGTGTGTGATTGTCGCGTCGTAATTAGGCCTCGGGCTCTCGACGTTTAATGCGACGTTATTAATTCCAGCCTCGTTTGCCACTTATGTTACTCTTCGAGTTTTCTCACAGGCTTTTTACCGAGATTTTCTCTCCTCGAGCTTTGGGTTTTTATTAAATTAAATTTTATAACGCTGGAGAATTAAAAAGCTATAATCGAAAACAGACGAAATCGTATTTATTAAAAGCCCGAAGCGAGAATTAAAAAGCTATAATCGAAAACAGACGAAATCGTATTTATTAAAAGCCCGAAGCGGACGTGCCGCTCGGAATATCATATAATAACGCGTATACACAAACCGGTCAAGCATCGGCATCACGCCCGATATAATTGGGCCACGGCAGCTCTCCGCGAGCGTCACGCGTCACCGGGCAGAAGAATTTCCAACTGTGCATTATATGATGCATATATATATGTATATAAGAATTACGGCAGGGGGCCCGCGCCTTCTCGCTACATACCTGCAGCAGCAGCGCACCGCTTTACCTGCGCGCTGCAGCAGAGACGAGAGGCAGGTAGCTGCAGACACGGCGTGACTCTCTCTCTCTCTTTCTTTCTCTCGCAGCAGGCGCTACAGGTGAGCGCGAGAGAGAGAGCGCGACTACGGAGGAAGGAGGACGAGAAAAGGGAAAAGACGAAAGAAGGAGAGAGAGAGAGAAAGAGACGGAGTAAGTAGTATAGCCGCGTTCCACGTTCCTTCCACCTCTCTCTCCGCGAGCGGGGACCGGAGAGGAGAGCGGCCGCCGCGGCAGCGTCGACGTGCCCCCTCAGTTAGGAGCGGACCGTCTTCCCGTGTCGCCGACGCTCTGTACGTCGCGCGCGCTCGCGCTCCTCTACATTTTTTTCCACTTTTTTTTATATATAATATATGCAATAATTTTGAATCCACATCCAGTGTTATCAAAGTGGCATTGTGTCCGAGCAGTACAGACAGACAGTGAGAGCGTATACAGTGTGTTTTTGCTCGAGAGCATTATAGTGTGTATACTCAACTTGCTCCGAGAAAAAAAAAAGAAGAAGAAGTCTCCGCGCAGGACATTCCAGGATCCAGGGGCATAGAGAGACAGAGAGATAATCCCATACGTGTGCGAGACGCTCGCCTATAATTTCCCCCGGCGAATTCCAGGCACAGTGTGTGTGTGTGTGTGAGTGTGTGTATGTGTGTATACGGCGCAGACTGCGGCCGCTGACTCGACTGGGAAAGGTGCGCTAGCGTGCAGCGGAGAACCGGAGGGAAAGACACACCGCTCGACCGGTATATACTCGCGACTCGAGGCCGCCGCCGCCGCCGCCACCGCTGTGGAGAGAAGGAGGAAGCCCTTACATAGCTGGCGCTCAAGAGAGTAAGTGGGGAGGAAGACTGACAGAGCCGTGGATCGGGCTGGCAGTCGCCGCTGGATGCCAAGCGAGTACCAGGCGGCCATAATGCTCCGCGGTACCAGCGAGCAGCGCGATTTTTCTCCTCCCGGTGAATAGTGTCACAGTCAGAGTCCTGGTGAACCTGGTTGTGGACCAGCTGCTACTGTACTAGTGCGCGTGTGAAAGTATCACAGCTGGATTCGTGACCTCGAGACGAAAGAGAGAGAAAGAGAAAAAGAAAGAGAGAGGAAAGGATATGCTGAGGCAGCTCCGTGAGCCCGGTCTGGGCTAGCCGAAGCGCGCTCCTGGACGATCGAGAGGTGAAAGGAGCTCGCAGCTGCATCTCTCATCCGCGAGTTCGCGCTCGTCTCATCGCTGCGCCAAAGAGGAGGAGAAGAGAGAAGGAGAGAGAGAGAGAGAGAGGAAGAGAGAAAAGAAGAGTCTAGTGTGAACGACCTCGAGTCGAGATGAGGGGCTCGAGTCAGGAGTCCTCGACTCCTTACTGCCGCTGCCGGGTGCTCTACCTCGGCAGCTCCGTGCCCCACGCCAGCAAGGAGGGCCTCCTCGGTGTGCAAGAGCCGCTGCGCGAGCTCTACCCCGAGCAGGGCGCCCTCGGAGCTCGGGGCATCGACTCCTGGCTCAGCGTCTGGAGCAACGGCCTGCTCCTGGAGAACGTCGACGAGCACCGTAAGAAGGTCACCCGCTTCTTCCCCATCGAGGCGCTCCACTACTGTGCGGCGGTGCGCCACGTGAAGGCCGGCAACAGCGCCGACACCCAGGCTACCCGCTTCTTCCCCCTGGACTCGCCGTTCGCCCGCACGCCCAGCGCCAACCACCCGCCCCTCTTCGCCGCGGTGCTGCGCCGCACCACCGGCATCAAGGTTCTCGAGTGCCACGCCTTCATCTGCAAGCGCGACATGGCCGCCAACGCCCTGGTGCGCTGCTGCTTCCACGCCTACGCCGACAGCCGCTTCGCCAAGGGCCTCGAGCCCAACGGCACCAACGGCACCAACGGTACCAACG
>UCQR01072917.1:2470-12503 GCA_900474235.1 Cecidostiba semifascia
ACTAACGTTGTTCATCAATAGGTTCGAGATCCCAAGGACTCATGAACTCGGATTCACCGTTGTCCCATCTAATAGTAAAGCACAGGAAATAGGAATCCGGGAAATCTTCCGAAAGCGGTTGCACAGATACAATTTGCCCTGTCCACCAACCATCATCGATCATGCACCTGAATCTGTTGCCTTCAGACCAACTTCGATCAAGGGCATTGTCAAAGGTCTGACGTAGTACAAGAAAATCCAACACGTCCGGAATGTCATGATACTTAATCGTGAATGACTCGCCCGTTAAGTGACCCTCTTCGTCCATCTGAGCTAATTTTAAACAACACAATCGCGGTGGTTTGATTTCGTATTTGATTCCAACAACTTTTACGAACTCTTGGGCCTACAAATTATGAATACAACAAATTAAACAATATAAATTTTAAACTATTTTGCTCAAGTTGAATCGCAATCTCTTACCTTGAGATCTAACTTGCTCCAAGGTTCAAATGAACGATTGACTTCGTAAATTTTTTTGTCCTTTACTACGTCCAAGTACCTTTTGTGACCTTGTCGAAAATACACGATATCGTCACCCATCTGAGGATAATACGGAGCCTTTCTCGGAATCACTTCGCTAAGCCATTCTGGTGGACGGTAAATGTCAGGTACTTCTTTCACAGACATTGGTACTGAGATTGGCATTGCCTATAAGGTGAAATAAATTGAAGTTTAGATGTTCTGCTTCTTTGATGTTGTAAACGTTTCAAACTTGCAAGAGATCAATTAGTATTTACTTTTTTCTTCTTTGGTCGTTGATTCTTTCGCCTATCAGAATCACTAAGGGGTGTGGCTGGTCTTTTTTGTACAGGTTTTCTTTTACTTCGTTTAGGAGGTTCTAAAGCATCACCGTGATCTGCTATCCAATCTGAATATTCACTACTATTATCAGAGGAGGAACTTTCTGAACCAAGTTCTTCCTCATTTGCAGACGATACATTGCTGCTCCCCGAACTTGCTGAATGATCATCATTCTGAAAATTTAACATTCGATTGTATCAATTACTCGATTGTATATATAATTCTAATAATCGCAAAAAGTATACTCACGTCAAAATCTTCTTCCTGCTCTTCTTCTCGAGCGGCTCTTGTTCTATAACCATGTCTTGCGGTTCCTTTTCGTTTGTTACGAGTCAATGAACTATTCTGATCTGGTGTATTCGTACTTACTGGTTGTGGCTTTCTACGCATTTCGCGTCTATAACATTCCATTTCCATTTCAGCCATGGCGTTTCTGTAAATAAAAACGCAGAAATAACATTGCATTTTTATACATAACTAAAAAGAGGAATAAAGAATATTGACAAGCCAACTCACACCTGCTCGCTCTGCGTATCGAGCACGGCGGGTTTGAGAGGTCTAGCAAGAATGGGCTTATTCCAGGGCGTGGTACTATCACGCTGCCAGTTGCCACTACTTTGCCTGACACCCTCGACATCACCGGCTCGACGCAGACCGGGTCTTGGACCCCGTGGGCTTGCCGCATGTCGCGCCGCGTTAGGTTGTTGTTGATCGTCCTCGTGAACGGATCCACCACCGCCACCTTCCGCCTCGATTTGTCGGCGCTGGGCCAGAGCTGCAATGAGCTGGTCAATGTGCGAACGCGGCTGCTCTTGCTCTGGTAGACCCTCGATCACTTCTTGTTGACCTGATATACCATATAATAGTTATTATGTCCTCTTTTAATTATTATCATTCGTTATCGAGTTAATTCTTTTATGACAAACTTACCACTAGCGCCAACCGCTATGTTAGGTACCAATTGTTCACCCCCACAATTCTCTCTTCCCGGGACTAACTTTTGAAGTTGTGGAGGATAGGGATTTCCGTCAACGTCAACGAGAAACGGTGGCGGCATTAAGTGCGGTGCTGT
Source organism: Cecidostiba semifascia (assembly GCA_900474235.1). Taxonomy (NCBI): domain Eukaryota; kingdom Metazoa; phylum Arthropoda; class Insecta; order Hymenoptera; family Pteromalidae; genus Cecidostiba; species Cecidostiba semifascia. Next base: position 4,386 of record UCQR01072917.1, read on the forward strand.
TTGGGTTTGTTCGTCCAGAACGTAATTGTTGACATCTCTAATAAGAGGCCGATAGTCGGTGTGGAAAAACAGTTCTTTCGGTACCTAAGGATATCGTTTAGTGAATTTAATAGCCGTAATTTTAATTAAACTGACAAGACGTTTATAAATTTAATAATGGCTATTCAAGAAAAAATATATTTCTATGCTACTTACGATTTTCATTCTTTCAATGCCTGATCCAAATCCGTATATCATCAGGTGACCATGCGAATCGGTTGCGGCAATCATTGTACCATCAGGCGACCATTTGGCGTCAAAAACAGCACCATTACCCTGACCCTGAATAAAATTCTGGTGAACAGCTATCGGATCATTTTCCAGCACATCCCAAATTATAAGTTGTCCATCATGACCCGCACTTAAGATTACTCGGGGATCGATCGGATGCGATTCGAGCACGAAAATTTCATCCTTATGTGCTCGTAATCTCTTTACTAATACTCCAGACTTCGCGTTCCAAATTTTTAGAGAACAGTCATTCACGGCGGTTACGACCCATTCATCGCTCTGGTCCCAGCAAACCATTGTCACTTTTGATCTCTTGTTAGAGTCTTCTTCTGGCTCAGTTTCACTAATCATTGAATATTTGTTTGAAAAGCTTACAAAACTAAACTAAAAGTCAAACATAAGCATTTAATATTATAAAAAAAAGGTTACCCAGCTAATTTGGTACTCATAATGAGTATTGTCGACTGCCACTGCTGTTGCTCGAAGTGCCAAACGTTGGCGGTGCCGTCCTTCGAGCCCGAGATGAATCTGAGTCCACTGTGTGCCCACTGAATACTATCGACGGTATCGGAGTGAGCTTCGACCTCGAGAATTCGTTTTGGCCCCTCGTCGCCCAACATCATATAGACTCGCACATGGTGATCGGCCGAACCCGCAGCCATGAACACACCACCTGGACTGAATGATGCACAGATCATCTGCGCTTGACCTGGTCGCATCTTCTCATGGTACTGAATAGGCTCTGGACTGCAGGCAAAGTTATATAATTCAGTTTTTGAAAAATATTTCTAGCGTAGATGTTAAAAAGCGTTAATCGTTCGACTTACTGAAATACAGTTCTCTCGCCGCGTTGTTTCGTGTGCGCCCAGAAAGCAACTGAACCGTCGCTACTCGTCGTGACCAAATAGTTAACACCGTGGCAGAGAATGGGACAAAAGTTTACGGACGTTATCATTCCTGTATGCCCCGATAAAACGGCAATCTAATAATAATTTATGGTAGTTATCACTAATTCGTCAACTTATGAAAAAATAGAGATATATTGTTATAACAAAAGAAAATGAAAAACCACGAAGACATACCGGCGACATAGTTTGAAAGCACCAAATTCTGAGTATTTTATCAAGACTGCCCGCTGCTAGTAGTGTGTTGTCGAAATTCACGGCAATATCCATGATTTCTGACGAGGCTCCCCGAAAAGTTGCCAGTAGTCGACCATCCGTCGAGCTCCAAACCTTCACTAATAGGTCGTCGGCCCCGGTGATGATGTATTTGCCGGTGCGGTCGAAGAGCACACAGTACACAGCAGATAAGTGGCCAAGCGTATGTCGGTACAACTGCATTTTGTTGTAGAACGAACTGGGCACTGCCTCGCGTCTGATCAGCGGACCTGAGTTTTCTCTGCCTTGGAGAATTTTCACTGAGAAAAACGGGCATAAGTTTACTCCTCTTGATGGGATTCTGAACTATTCTAAATAAGTTGAAAATAAATACCTATGCTTAGAGGTGGAATTTGACAAGGTGGATTCGGCATCAAGGGCTTTCCACCAACTCTTCCGGAGAATGCAGAAATATTGTGGACAAAGCGCATCATATCTGAAAGAAAAGTACCGAACGTTATGTTGCGTATAAACGTTATAAATTAATCTTTTTTCATTATTTAGCATAAACCAATACCTTCTTGTGTGCGCAATAAGGATTGTTTTCCTGCTCCCAATAGGGAAAGGGCTCCAGGTACACATGGTGGTACCTCTTTCTCTAAAACTGGTCCGATTCGCGAGCATATTTGAAGCAAATGAAGAGGGCTTATATGCGAATATTTTCTTTCCTATAAAATAAAATTGAGAAAGAAGCGTAAATAATATACTTAATAATTTAGAAAATATTTTATCATTAATAATAATTAATTCATTAATTCAAATTTCCGCCAATTTCCGAAGGCGTAAAGTAGTCCCCACGCGGCTGATTCACTGGGCATCTATCTCCCTCTCCTTTCACCTCCTCTTTCCACATACATGCTATACATTGTCTTTACATTAGTGCAATAGCAGCAGCAACAGGCACACTTTGGATAACAGTACACAAGCCTGTGCTTCATACACAGGAACACATACTAACACAATCATTGATTGCCCTGTGAGCTTATTGGCTGATTCCCCACTCTTGGAGAAGAAGCCGAGTTGCTCAGTATACTGTTTCATTCCCTGCTCCTGATCAAGTGGTGGGAGGAGATTGCGTAGACCTTTTTATACTCGATCTCTGGATTATATTACATCCGTTTATTAGAAACCCATATCAACATGAGTAAAGTGCAGTGTGTGCAAACACTTATCAAGATGAATATTTTCAATAAAAATCTAAAATTAAATATATTAAAAACTGTAAAAAATGTTTAATTTTGTTATATAAATACAATTATTGATCAAATGTATGCTGTAGAAAATAAATCAATAATTTTCAAGATCATAAAGCACTTTCTACAGTTATATCAATAAAGTTTCAAAGCAAAAGTCAAAAAAATTAATAACTTAAATAAAATTAATAACAATTTGAAAGAATTATTATAGATTTAATAAGTACGGAACGAGTGTAAAAGGGGCTAGCAACCGCTCCCCCACTTCGGACGTTGCCTGTCTCTATCTCTCCCACCTCATGAGAGCTAAGTGAAACGGAGAAGGAGAAGCCTAGTGCCGTGCCAGCAGATGCAATATCCAGTGGGTGGGGGAAATCGACTCAACTCCCCTCGCCAGGCAGGAAGAGAACAAGAACTGAAAATCAACCCTTTCAGCCATCCGAGCGTCCGCTCGCGAATCGCTTCTAAAAATCGTCCCTCAGCAGTAAACAAATAATGCACTCTCTATCCCAAAAGTTAACTCACCAGTTCCTCAAAACTCTGGGTATGCGGATTTCCTTGCCAATCCAGACGCTGCGGCAGTATCTGCGATAAAACGAAAAATCGACAATTAGCATAATCAATCCAAAAAAACTCCAAAAATCGCAAAATTAAAGAAAAAAACAGCGAAAAATCGACTTTTTAAAAAAAAATTTTACAACGACGCGCGATCAAGCCGTACACGTCCGCTTGCACGGCTTTTTGTTTTGACACGAGCCTAGAGCAGAAAGCACGTGCGGACCATGTGGAAAACGTCAACACACGAAGCGAGACAGAGAGAGAACAGTCGCGAGAGTACACTCTCCGCGCACACTTGTCGCTCGGCTTACCTTGGATCGCTCCAGTTCGCTCTTCAGCGCCTGCAACAAAAAAGCCCGAGAATTCTCATTATTCGCCGTTCACCTCTGAACTCCGCGATCTCCTCGAGATTACGCTAGCAATATTGATGAGAAAAGATCGAACTTACGTCTGCTATGGGACGACAGGGTCCGTCGGAGAGGAATTTCGCGATGAGGAAGTACAGCTCTGAAACAGACAAGAAGAGCGAGTGTGAGAGAGACGGATAGATAGGGAGTCGCGCGAGTGCGAGCGAGAGAGAAGTAGGCCGACGAGCCAGATCTCTCGAGCTGGGAAAGAGCTCGTTGCGTTGAAAGAGGGGCCGCGCGTTCGTCTTCCAAAGATTTACCTGAGGCGAGGCTCGAATCCGGCCGCGTAACGTCGACCTCCATCTTCCTGGGACGTCGATTGCTGATTCTCGGCTAAGCTGAAGTAGGCTGGATGATGCGATTACGGGAACTCGGCGCGTATCAAGACTCGGCCGCATCGTCCGAGCGCAGTAGCTCCATTTTACACCAGCACTGTAGGGTAGTCGCTCTGTCTCTCTCTCCGTTCGGTCGACTCGTGTCAATGTGACCTGCGCTGACGGTTAGTGACGGTCAGTTTGGAATAGTTGTGTGGGGTGATTTGCAAATTTTTGGGGTTGACGAATTTTCGCGTAAAAGTTGAGATTTTCGGGTTGACAATCGGCCGGGGGTGTGATTTTCGGGGAGGAGTCGACGAAATTTCGGGCTATTACGAGCGATGCCAAGAACGACGTGTTGACGCGATAGCTAAGCTCTCGGCATTATTTATCTCTAATTTGGCCGAAAATTCGGATAATTCAGTTTGTTTAGATAATTTCGGCTGATTAAACAACAGTCGAGTGCGTTCTGACGACTATGTTGCGCTTGCACGCAAAAACAATTGACAGTCCTCAACGAAGTAATGACAGTCAGTGCCCCCTCGCGCACTATTGTCCCTCTATACGTACATAATACACACATACATATATACAGATCTCGTATGGACACGAGTGCTCTAAATTTCGACTTTTTTAACAACAAATTGCAGCCCTCCGGGCAACAATCGAAAACCCGAATCCCGTGAGCCTGGACGAAGAGTAAACAAAATTAGCCCAAAAACGTGTCGCGACTCGGGAAATTGAAAATTTTCTCTCAAGCTTTACAGAAAAATCGGCCAGTGTTTACAACCCCCAGTGTGTCTGGTCGTTGCAAAACCGGTTGATGCACTCTATATGTCGCTCGAGATTCAAAATCAGTCGGGGCCAGTATATGAGTGAGAGAGAGAGAAACTCGTGCGAATACAAACCAGCACAGCAGGAGCAACCTATCTCCTTCTCACACCAATGTTTCAGACAAGGACGGACGTATATATTAGACCTGTCGCGCGCCGACGCGAAATTCGCCGCCGCGAACTAGTCCCTGCCGCTTTTCTATTTTCACCTACGCCGTGATCACTCACTACTATACTCCTCTTTGCGATGCGTATGCGATATATGTATAGGTATACTTGTACAGTAGGGCGATTCGAGGTTATGGCCGACTCGAAACGATGACGAGCTCCGCTGATGGTGCAGAGGCGCGAGGTGAGGTGAGAGGCGGCCGAGTCGGGTCGAGGAACGAAGAAGAGAGAAAAAGATGGTAAGCGCGCCGACTGTCGGGGAAAGAGCGAAGCTTTGCTTTCGGATATGGAACTCGAACTGTCGATTGGGTTTTGTTTGGGATGAGAGATGAGATGAGTGATGTTGGTGTATGTGTGTATGTGATTTTAGAGGTGGAAACATGAGTGGAAATAAGGTAAGCATAGGTATATAGTTCGCGCGAAGATGATGATGATGGGGTTACGCGGCTTTTAGGAGCGTGGATGGGCTGTTTTCGGTTAATACTTGTGATTATGGAGTATTAGGAGGCCCTCTGTTTTTTTACGGCTGATAGTTTGTAGAGTGATAAATTTGGTTTTTATATTTGATTACGTTTTAATGATTTTGCAATTATTTTCAAGTTTTTAAGTGTATACGCATACAATACATCTGTAATTTTCTAATCAAAAATTAATTTTATATAGCTGCCATTGATAGTAGGAATTAAAATGTATGATATGCATTAATTGCATTTTTCTTAAATCTTATATTGAAATTAAAGGACAATATGATTTAGCGACTTATGAATTGATAATATATATCTCTCTAATAACTTCCGGGAAAACATTAAAAATTAATATTAGGCGTTCGAACTTCATTAATGTGGCAACAGAAAATTGAAGTCCAATTTTCTTAAAAACGATGATATTTTGAGAACGTGTAGACTGTAGAATTGGTCATTAACAGGTCCATTAGTAAATTAGTATTCATTATTCAATACTTTATCTATAATAACTTGCGGGACGGAAAACTTCAACAATGCGCACGAACTTCGCATTGTCACGCTGATGCACTTCACGGCGCAAAGTTCTAAAAAAGAACACAGAAATATAGCAAAAGACATCAGTTACAATAGATATGCAAATAGGCTTACGGTAAACTCATTAACAATTACATCATATTATGAGCTCCACGCGCACACACACACACATACATATACATTCCTATAAGCTCATCTTCATTATTTACACGTCAAAAAAGTGATAGCTTAAGGTTACCTTAAATTCGCAATTACATTATTATACATACATTGACTTTATCGTCTGCACCTCTAAAGTATAATCAACATTTTTAAATGCGGAAAACTTGTATTCCTCGTAAATTCTCTATAAATATTCGAGACTAGTCTATGCGGCTTCATTATTGTCCACACAGTCGCCCTTACAGTAATCAACATTTTCATTTTACAAAAAAATTTAAATTAATAATTCAAATTTCAGTAGGATATATACTCTTGCCGTTGCATCAGCTCCTCAACTTTTCCAGCATGAGAACCCGGGCTTATTCTTTTATTGTCTGGACGATAATCCGACACCTTGCGCTACGTCAGAATAATATAAGTAGTATACCGAAGCATCAGCCGCAAACTCGGAGTCATCGCACCATCACCAAGCTCCACCTATAGGTATATGAGAGCGAGAAAGACGGAGCTAAGCCAACATCAGATCATCAGAGCCGCCGCCGTGTGGCCGAGTGCCATTCGCGGCTGAGACACGAGCTGCTGCGCGCGCTTCTCTCTCTCCTCTCCTGACTGTGTACAGGACTGCAATACACATCAGCTATATACTTATCCCTACGAAAAGTGTTTCTATATCCTGCGAGGAAGCCGTGTGCCGTGTCCATGTCTTCGCTGATCAGCTGGCGCTTGAGGATAACACGCGCGGCATCGGGCCGACGAGGTGCTGCTCGATAATACTCCGAGGACGGTGTACATAATAATATTATATCGTCCCGGGCAGCTCTGCTGCAAGAAGCGTATACACGTGACATCACCACGCCGCTAACTGCAACGTGACAAGTTTCACACGGATGCATCAGCAGTGGCTCTTCGGCTGCTGGTCGACCGAAGACAGTGTAGTTTTTAGTTGTGATGACTCGCGGAATAAGTAAGGAGCAGTTTCATTGATGCGAGAGTTTATTGACACCTGGCTGGGCGGTTCTGAAGGAAGTTTTGTCACATGCGCGTGTATGTGTTAGTTTGGTGGGGCTGTGACTATCTAGCTCTGAGAAATATGATAAGATAACTCGAGCTGATGGACATTAGGTGACGAGGTGGCTGGTACTGTTAGATTGGCTGCTGGATTTTTGGGAGGCGAGGACATATGCTCCTAAGGATAGACTGGTTCGAATGCAGGCAAGATGTCTTGGATAGCAAAGAACACGCTTACCTGGTTGCAGTCAATTGCGATCAAAGTACTGAGAACTGGCAACGTACCCAGACATGTTGCTATTATCATGGATGGCAACAGGAGGTATGCCAATAAAACTGGAGTCGAGAGGTTGGAAGGACATTCGAAAGGGTATGTTGCATCATCTTCAGATCGCTTACAAAAATAAATATATACAGTTACATACTTTGAATTTTCATTGATTATTCGGCAGAATGATTTATCATATTTTCTGTCATGTTTCAGTTTTGAAAAACTAGCTGAGACACTGCAGTGGTGTTTAGAATTTGGCATTCCAGAAGTAACGGTTTACGCTTTTAGTATAGAAAATTTCAAAAGGAGTGATGAAGAGGTGAACGGTCTTATGGACCTTGCAAGGCAAAAATTCCAAAGGTTATTAGATGAAAGGTAAGTCTTTGGCTCATCTATTAGAATTTTGTACTCTTGATAGGCTTTTCAATCTAATGATTTTGCAAATTTTAGGGATAAGTTAATGGAGCACGGTGTGTGTATTAGAGTAATAGGTAACTTATCTTTTGTACCTCAAGATGTTCGTTCCCTGATGGCAGAAGCTATGCGTATCACTAAAGATAATAACAAAGCATTTCTAAATGTAGCATTCTCTTATACGTGTGAGTAATAATTGATTTTGAACATTTACATATCTATCTCTTGATTTAGTTTACCATGAAGTTTAATGAAACATGACTATTCATTCCAGCAAGAGATGAAATAACAAATACTGTAAATGATATAGTCAGGCATGCAAAAAATGGTGACATAACAGTAGATGATATAGATGAGAATCT
>UCQR01072927.1:11448-27204 GCA_900474235.1 Cecidostiba semifascia
AAGCTTCGCGCGCGCGCGCGCGAAGCTTCCGTCATGGGCTACACCACCTCCGCACGTATACATCTATATAATATATCCTACGAGACACCAGAATTAGGTTAAGGATTAGTGACCGCGTGTATATGTGCTTAGTTTTCGCGCGATCTACACGTGCCAGCTGCAGCCTTCTCTCCCTCTCATTAATCGAAAAACACACGGGCTGTACCAAAAGGATCAATGTGCAACGCAGTGTGCGGAGCAGAGGTTTTGGAATTTGTTTTTCGCGTTATAGACGCTAATTGATACGGCTGTACTTTCTACACACGCGACTACTGGTGTATATATATGGAAACTTTTGATTTATTGAGTCAATTATACAATTCAGCTCGAGTGAAATCATTATAAGGTTTGGCAATACTTCTATACGCGGCAATGAGCGCTTTCATTTATCAACGCGCGAAATTGCGTCCAGTGTGTGTGTGTGTGTCTGATTCATGAAAAATCTCTATTCTCTCTCCATTTGCGCCGCCGTTTTTAACAGTCGTCGGCGCATTACAATGACGGACCGTCAGTATAGTGTATTTCGCGCGCGTGAATCACCGAATTTCGAGCCGACGAGTCTTTTGTCATATAGATGCATGAGCGACCCTGAAAGCTCGCGCGCACACGTGCAGCGGCCTTCATCTCGTTTTGCCTTTTGAAGCGCGTATTATATATAGTGTATTATGTGTTTTGTCGTTTTGAGAAATCGTGAATCGTTAAAAACAAAAAAAAAAATTATAAAATTGACTACTACAAAATGCAATCCATTTCCAAAACTTCGTACAATACAAATGCACGCGCGTATAACCCCAGGATTTTGTGTGCGTACAGCCGCATTAAAATACCAGGCGAATTACAGACGGAGATCGCCGGTTTGTCTTGAGATCGTGTATAGAGCCTAAGTACTCTCGGGCACCACCTAAATAAACAAGTTTTACACCCCTGCTGCTTTTTGCCCGACGCGCGCGCCGCTCTCGTGCTTTCTAAGCCATAACTATTTTAATAGTACGATATCCTACCGGTCTCTCTCTCTCTCTCTCTCTCTCTCTCTTTCTCTCTATACCTTATAGCTGCCGCGTGTGTAATAATGGTCCTTCCTGAGTAGCACTAACGAATTGCCCCGCGTGTCTGACAGCTTTTATCGTCGTATTCTCTCTGCTGTAAACTTTCATTGTCCGCATCGACGGGAGAATATGCGCTCTTATTATTGTCGGGAAAAATAGCGCTTGTATTATTACTACTACACGACGTGTGTCCCAGTTGCATACGTTGGAATAATATATTCAGGCGTGTGGCTCTATAGCATAATTTTAGATAATAGTCAAATTTTCTCGAGATAATTCGACGTCCGATAAATAACTTTCCCTACTTAACCGCTGTGTGTGTCTCATTCCCGAGCGACTCGTCGCCGGAGGCTTACATTCCAAGCGAGAATCTATATACGTATATAGGTAATCCACCTGCTGCTCACGATTCGCCACTCGATATACACACTGCACTTCCCTTTTCGAGCTTTGGCTTCACAGTTGTACCGTTGCGTCGTCGATGCTGCGAGCGAGTGTATATATGTATATGTGGGTGTCTGGTGCACAGGTATGTAGGTATGTATACGGTGAACAGTTTGCTTAGTCGACTGATTCATAGGGAAGGTCGCGAGTAGAGGTACGTGGGTCGTTTCGGAAATGCTGCTGCAGGTGAATGCGTTATTTGTTTCTTTATTTTTCGCTTCGAACTGAACTGTATGGGAGAAGTTATATACCTAATCGAGGTGTGGAGTAATTGGTCGATGAAAATAATCATTGCAAGCCATCAATCAATTTTCAATCTTTAATAACCCATATACACGATGATCATATTTTGACAGCGTAACGTCAAACTTTGATCATCCGATGTAATATCGCTCCAGCTGTACATCTCGATCCTTATCTCTTGTACGCATCAGGTAGAATTTTTGAGCGAGCGATGACGAAGCCGGACCACAGATTCTACACGCACACACACACATAACCCATAGGCCATCTCGCGCGCAGCTTCCGTGAGTAACAATAGGAACCCGTTACGTGCGCTCGTATAAATCGTACCGTTAGCCTTTAAACGACTTTGCTCTCCTCTTTCTTCTCTCCTTCGCTCTTTCCTCTCTAGCGACACCTTTCTCCGGTGCCTATATCTATATATACCTATATATATCGGTGTGTGTGCACTTCTTTCACGCGCGGATGCATATACGTATATATATATGCAGATGAGAAGCCGTATATGTAGATGCAACGATGAGATGGCTGGGTTTTACGCCCGGACTGCAGGTGCGGAGGATGATGTGGTTACTTTTACACAACTTGATGTGGGAGACCGTAACTGTTAAATACTGAATGAGAATACGAGTATAATATATGATTAAAAATCCGCATTGTTTTACCGAAATGACCAAATCAAGCGGAGCAAACTGTGTACATAATGAATGCCAATCAGTCGCGTATTATATATGACTCGTGAATACACAATCGTCTCCTTCGAAAATGTGCCGAGATCGATGCAACGACGATATGAAGATTTTAAAGCCTCGAGACCTTTCAATCATCCATCGTTTGCGGCTTGGCTTTCAAAATTCATTCCTCACCTTGCGCGCGCGCGCCGCATTTCATCCGAAATATATCCTCCAGGTGCATATATACGTGTGACATATAACTCGACCCGTGTTCCCAAAATACGGCTGATGTGGAACCGCCGTGAAATTTTCAAGACACACACAGCGAGAATCGCGACAATGTTCCATCAAACATTGATCCTATATATACTGTATAGCTGATCAATCTCATCGTAGCCTTTAATTCGTTAGACTCTCAACCGAGTTCTCTCCTGTATACCGTATATACCATCAGAAAATGAACTAACGACGTTTTTTTTTTTCTTTCCAATCGAGTTGTATTTCAGTTTTTCGCGATCGGAGCTATATACCTATATATAGCCTCAAGGGGCTGATTTATTAGGATCGTGAATTCAGTCTCGGAAGTCGTCGCTTGTGACTTTCGCCGACGATGCTACCAACTCCGCTGCAGTCGTGATGACTATAGCTGTATCTCCGTCTCTTTTCCTCTCCTCATCCTTACAGCTGTCGAGTTTGATTAAACCGGCTATTTCACGAATGCGGAATCGCTGCAACGTTTATACTCGTAGAATTATAGATGTAAAATTGTGGAAGTTGATCTGCCCCCTCTTTTCTTTTCTGTTAATGAGCAACGTCGATTCAATCAAACGCAAAGGGAAGGTAATCACAACAAACCGGTCAATTTATCGAGGCGTTAAAAACAGGCTGAGCAAATTCTCGCTGTATATAACCAGTCGAATTCCCGCGCATTGGCCATTTGTGTGTGAACGCTTGTTTTTCTTTGCATTGGCGCATGTCCGACTACTGCGCGCGCGTTTCGTCATTTACAGTCCTGCGGCTGACCTATCTTTTCGTTTGACTCGCACACAAACGCTGATCAATGTATAGGTATTAGACGAGAAAATCGTTATTCCGTTATCTCAATAAAAAAAATGTACATCATCAGCTCGATAAGAGGTATATGATGATTATTGTATATAAGACACTCGCGACAGTTCGGGACGCGGTCCAAGGTTTCCATTCAAAAACAAATCGTTCGTTTTCCGCTTGTCGACTCTGAGAAAAATACCTCCGCGCAAATTACGAAGGAGATGGCCAATTCGGCTTGGCGCTGCTCCGCGCGTGTAATTACTTATGTGTGTGTGTGTGTGTGTCCGCGAAATCGATGCTATATTATACGTGCACAAGTATATAACGAGAGTTTGGAATTTTTCGCGCACGAATAGCTTTTGCTTTATGTGTTCGAGATGATACCGTTCGTGTTTGGAGTTTTAATGCGCTCGAAACTCTTCTGAAATTCTGAAAGACTTTTGGTATATCAAAATAAGTGTGTTCTTCGAAATACATATACTCGCGCATCGATATAGCCAGAATAATGTGAACGGATAGCAACTCTCTAACATTTGAAACATTTCAGAATCATATATACACATTTATTACGCGGCATGTCGACATAATTTCAACAAAACGCACTCTCGATGTCTCTCGCTCGCAACTATACTCGGACATTTCCTATATAATATGTGTATTCTGACGCTTTCATCGCGAAATTCGCAGTAAAATATTCACGTCAAAGTTAGTTTGAGCCATTCGCATATAGCACACAATACTATATACACCGTGTCGCGCGATCAATATTGCTCATTTTACATTCGACGCTATATAAATAGTAGCAATAACAAAAAATCGCTTCCGGCAAACCCCCCGTGAGAAGCGCCGAAGAACGAGAGTATAGCCACGACAGATTACTCGCGCTCGACTGCTCCTTTCATTCTCCGACGATTGCTGATTGCGCGGAAAAAAACGTGGCCGCGCTTTGCATCTTCTCTTTCTCTCGACGATCGCCATGGGAACCATCTCTCCCTCTTTCTCGGTGAAAAAAAAAAAAAAATTCAGAGTCGATGTCTTCGCGGAAGTGTCGTAGATTCTATTGTATACTTCAGATCGATTGTTTTCGACTGATGCTACTGCGCAGGTAGAGGCGGAGCTTCGTTAGCTTCGTCGTGTGTGTATATGATGAGATACTACTCGATTATTTATATAGAAATATATAGACGATAATATAGCGCGGAGAGTAATCTCGCCATTGTTTCACGCGCGCGCGTTAACGAGATCGTATACGAAGTCGAGTGGGTGTATGTGTGTTTATACAATATAAACGAATCGTGTCTCGCGTATATCTCATAATTGAAGCTGCCCCAATAACGTCGAACGAATAATTCAGCTCTCGTCTGCCGCCGCGCGGCTGATGTCGACTATTTTTTCGAGAGCGAAAATTCGAGCGCGAATCAAATAGTCATACACCGAATCGATTGTGTCGCTGCATTTCAAAATTAACCTAAAACACCGGATTTCACTGCAAAGATATAAAGAAAAAAAAAACATTCAGTTCACTTCGTGCGCTGTTTTACGGTATACATAAAGTCGAGCGCATACTCGAGGTGTTGAAACGACGCCGAAAAAGCAGCGCGAGAACAGCCGTATACAATTAGCACCGAGCAAGTATATACGCCGCGGGTATAGCAGCAGCTCGTTAAACGCGCGAGTAGATATGAGAGAGGGAGCCTGTGTGTATGTGTGATGCTTAATTAGTCGTCGGCGCTTCATAAATCCCGCGGATCAGCTGTCGCGAATTTCCTTCCCGGTGCAATGGCTTCCTGGGAGAACTGGATTCCCGCGGCTGTTGTATGTGTGTTCTCGCCTCTGATGCCAGAGGCTTGTTATTATGCGGCAGAGATAAATTTCGTTTAGTTGCGTAAGCATGTGCGCGCTGAAGATTATAGATTTTTCTTCGTCGGCTCGTTAACGATGCGTTTCCGATGTTAAAAGAATTACGAGAGACTGCAAGTGTTTTTGTTTTCACTTAATTGTCATATGTAAGTGATGTAAAATCAGCTGATCGTCATTTTTCCACTCAGCTCAGACTTTAAAAGCCAATCGGACAACAAAAATTACAGCTAGTCGATACGTCTCGGTTAACACGATACCTATACATATAGAAAAGTTTGGAAAATTTTCTAATTTTGAGAAATTAAGCTCGTGCAAACAAACTTTTCAATCACTTAATCCGCTCAATATTCCAGACGCTGTACACTGCAGAGTTATTAACTATAGAGCAGCGAGTCGCGAAGAGGGTGTTCACGTGTCTAGCTGCGCGTGACGCGGCTAATTGCCATGGATTATTTAATATACCTACACTATACATAATACTCGCGGAAAATCGCATTAAACTCTATAAGAGAGAGAAATACAAAAAGCCGCGCACGTATTTTACTTTCTGAATTTCGCACTGGTCGACAATAATAATTACCTCTCGGTGCAGCTATATAGGTGCTGGCTTCATGAAATCAAAGTCGCAAATTGTGCTCTATCCCTCCCACAGGTCAGTCGCGCGTCAAACAGTCTACTATTGCTGCTCGACAGCGTGCGATTGTTCGCACCTGCGGAAACCGCTCAACGCGCGTAATTAGAGACTCGGCCCGCAGTTGGAAAGCTATATATATGTACTGTGTATATACCTAATCGGGTATATAACATGTGCTATATAATCCCAGAGGAGTCTTCTCACGGATTATTCCTTTGATATACTCGAGATTTTTTTTAAGCATCTCTTCATTAATGCAAGCTTTGTCACAAGCAGCAAAGCATTCATGCAAGCTCGTATTTCTGCTGATTAGTTTTCGTGGAAAATTTTCTCATTAAAGCTGCTTAATGAACATCAGTTACGAGAAAACCCTGACCAAATATCAATATGCCGCACGTGCGAGCATTTCATTAATGTTGTTTCTACGAAAATTCAGTATGGTACGTTGAAAATTGATCATCATTATAATCTGCACCTCATACCCATACTCAACGTCATGAAAATCCGGGTCGTCCTTGCGTGTCTACTTAATATAATACTCTCTCTCTCTGCCTCTTGGAAAAGCGCATTTCTTTCGACTTTTCGTGACGCGCATCTCACGCTCGTATAACTTATTACCAACGACTTTTCAATATAGCGGGAAAGTAGAGCGTGTAATAAAACCGGCAGATGCACGAACACGAAGAGCATCGAGATACACCGGAGAAAAAGAATAAGCATAATCGTAAAAGCTTATTGCTCGTCCGAGCTTTAGGAGCCGCGACGAGATGTTGAGAATTTTCGCGTTTCCAATGATAGCGCGCAACGTGTTCTCCTCTCCTCATCGATAACTCAATTCTCCTCTCTGTATACCATACATATGAGCGAAGGCATTTTTGGTAATGTTATCATCTTGTACTTTGTTTCGAGGCTAGTTTCTACTTTTGGTATAGTAGCTCCCCCCGCAGTAAAAGTAAAATTTCATTGCATTATATATCTGGGGTAAAAAAAGTAAAACGAACGAGAAGGTTGCGTCGTAATGCCCCGCTGGCGTGTCGTAAACCCATAGCCGGCTAAAGATATTCGATGGATCGGCTTTTAAAAGTCATAATCTAACTTTTATAGCTGCCCTTTCACTGTCGACTATAAACTTACGACGACACCTGATTTTTAACGCAAGAGTCACGTGAGAGAGAGAGCAGCGGCGTTTATACAGCCCAGTTCGAGCGCACGTAGACTCACTTTTTCTCGTTCGACTATAATAGTACATGAAACCATATGCACATAGTCATAATATCGATAGCGTGTCTGGCAGTTTATCTTGTCTTATACTCTTTAAGGAGATCCTCTACTCTCTCTTACAATATGCATACTTTTCTACTTAATCTAAAAACCAGTGCAGCACTTTTTCCAGCTAAATACCCTCTTCGTCCGCGTATTATAACCGTCTATAGAGTCCGTAGTAATACCCTTTAACGCTCCTGGAACACCGGCAACGAAGAAGTCGCGCAGTAGTAAACTGTAATGTGGCAGCTATGTACGTGGCGTCGTTTTAACAACATCAAAAAAAAAAAGGAAAAAGAGAAAAAGAAACGCCCGAGCACATTCTCGCGCGGGAAAATCCGTTAGACGAGCCGGTAGCAGCGGTTGCAGCGTGCAGAGTTGTCTTAACTGTGATGCAGCCGTTTGTGTCTGGACTGTCTGTTTCAGTCAGTTGCGGGATGCTGCGAGTTAGTAGTTGTTTCGGAGTTTGTTTTGTTATTTTTAAAAGCACAATCTGTACTCTCCTTTTTACGTTGAATGATAAACAAACAACAACAGCGTTCGATATGAGAAAAAAATAGCCGCGTCGATTCGAATTTCAAATTCAAGAACTATACAAACTATAGGTCGCAACAACCGATAACGAATGATCGAAAGCTATAGGCCATTTCAATCAGTACTCTGCACACATCAGACATCCGGAAAATTCACCTGGAATTTCTGCGCAAGCCTAGAGAGTCGTGAGCTCGAGCCCCGCGAGGCACGAAATCTCTTCCTCTATACTCTGCTGTACTATCCCCGTGAGAATTTGCGGACCGTTTTAGCTCTTGTAGTGTACGCACACGTTTCCGCAGCTCCTTCCGCATGGTTATACCGTCTGAATTTTTCGCGCGGGATTTCTCCGGCTCTCGGGAGCGGTTTGTTCTTCTTTTTTTTTTTTTTGTTCTTTCCTTCTCCAAGGGTGTGTGCATAAGACTGCGGGGAAAGCTGCTTAGCGAGTTTTACTCCATAGGGGGAACGTTTCTTTTCTTTTTTTTCTTTTTTTTTTTCATTTCTTCTGTTGCTTTTAATGTATTTAAGAAACGGCGTGTAGTTTGAATGGTTAAATTATCAGTCTCGTGTATACGACGAGACGTTATACAAACTATATGCGTCATATATTGTAATATGCGGGTTAGAGAGATAGGCAGAGAGTTTAGTTTGTGTGCAGTACTAGAGACTCGCGGGGAGAATAGTATTTGCATAATTGTGTGTAAGCTCGCGCTCGTGGAAAATCATTTCGCTATCTCGCAGCGATATCTCGAGTAGTTTTCTCTTCTTTGCACAGTCGCGCGAAAGCTACACACATGCAGCGAGTTGATTTCATTTCCTGCTCGCCGTTAAAAGCCGTCTCTCTGCAGTGAATTCTAGGCTTAACTGCGCGCTTTTACTATATAGGTATTTTCATTGGTGTTACCGTAAATTCTCGCTCGTATCAAGAGCTCTTATAACAACAGATTCTTATGTAAGACTGAGTTTTAATGCGATTATTTGAACAAAAAAAAAAGAAAATTTTTTTTTTTTTAAACTCGTCACTCGTTTCCGCGTATACAGTAATTACAGTCAAAATATCTGGAGGGAAAAAAAATACTTCCTCACCGGAAGCGCATAAAGATCATCGCGCAGCGACGCATCCGTGCAGAACTTGGCCAGGAAGCGCAGCAGTAGCGCGTAAATCATATTCGGACGTAGCGGCCGTAGAGATACGGCATATCTCTCTACAGCCGTTCGTATATATATATACGCTGTATAAAGCAGTGCAGCTATATACGAATGCCGACACGCCAGGACTATATACTTCTCGGTCACTTCCTCCGAACGTTCATTAGGTGGAGGCTCGTCGTTCTGCACTTTTGCAGAGTATAACTTGAGATTAAGAAATGATCAATTTAATTAAGCGATCTGAAAAAATAAAATTATTTATTTCTTCTTGTCATCAATGTCCGACGAAAGCTCGATTTTTCCACTCGCTTTCGACAATAACAAAAAAAAAAGAGTCGAGCTAAGCAAGCATATATTATATACACATCAGCGTCGCTCCTCGCTCTGAAAGTTTTCGAGCGCGCGCGCGGCCTTGACATTCGAGCCGTAAAATTTCCCTGTCCCTCTCCTCCGCTAGTTGCACAACGACGACGATGCAATCTACTATATATATACTACGCGAATAAGCTTCCAATTAATAATCACAGCTCGGAATGAAATTACGCTATGCAAACGAGGACGCGAATGCGGTCATAATAGTTATGGTAATAGCTTGCGATCAAGAGGTGTTTGAGAATTTTAGAAAGTCTCTCTCGGTGAAAGATTCGCCGAGCTGCAGTATAGAGAATTTGCAATGGCTTTGGAAATAGTAGCCTCGTCTCTTTCTGGACTACGGGAGCGGAACAAGTGGCGATTTAGCTGATCGCCGATGTGGATCGATTCTAGAACTAGCTGCGCGCCAAATCGTCGCGCTTCTATACGCCGCTGCTGGATATTATATACTTATACTCTTCCTGCTTTGTCGAGAAGATTTATGCAATCTATTTATGTAATTTACGTAACGGGACTACTGCGCTGTGTGTATATATACGTGTGCGACAACAAAATGTCATCGTTATTATTGGCTGCATTAGCTGCTATTTTGCGTATATAATAGCCTATAAATAAATTTTGATCTAGTGTAACTGTATATACATAGAACTTGTATGTAATTATGGTTATATTTATGTTTCCTTTTGGAGGCGCAGGAAGCTCTCGCGGAAATGTTGCGTGCAATATCGTATAGTATATAAAACGCATATATATACGGAGAACAAGGAACCGGTGTACATTTAGAACATAATACATTTATAATAAAAGATACCATCATGCATATACGAGGTTTTGATCAAAGTCCCAAAATCGCAACTTTCTATATAAATACACCTCTTCTCGCGCTAAAACGTTATATACACATGCGATATGAGTAACGTCCAGCAGTATAATACATAATCGTAGTAGTAGACACGAGCAGAGGCAAAAACACGTATACACGTTATATTCTACGAGCATAAAGCTCGCTATCGGCATTGGAATCACACACGGCAATAGCCACAATTTCGGATCATGTAAATGCATAATATACATCACCTGATGCTTGGAAAGCCGCTCTCTTCTAATCCATAAATCGAGAAATTCCAAGCTCGCGCATTAAGTCGCTGCAGCACTAAATCATCCTATATACTCTCTCTCTCTCTCTCTCTTTCTCCTGCAAGTACATTCATAAGACTTTAATATACCAACGAAAAATCTAATCGGATCATCGACAAAACAGTCGACGTATAACGCGTAGTAGCACCTGTGCTCACGTATATCCTATTTTACACACACACACACACACACACGCGCGCATGTATACACACATATATATATATGTAGGAGACATACCGGAGCCGATTTTTGCGCCGACGATCGGCAGGTTTTCCCATAGGGCGACTCGGACGCGCATTAATTAGCGATACTGGGAGAGGGAGGACCTTCGCAGTATATGTGCGCGCCTCTCTCGGGGCGATTGTTTTCCCGGAGCGGAGGATATTTTTGCGTTCCTCTTATCCACCTCTGGGATCTACTTTTTTTCGCGGCTCACCAAGATATGTATACGTATGTGTGTACACACGCTGCGAAAATTGGCGCAGGCAAAAAGCCCGACGACCGATCGTTATACAGGCTTGAAAAAAATATAAGGAGGTGATGTGATTGATCGGTATAAACTGCATATAATACACAAAGGAAAAATTTTACAGCAAACTCAGAAAAGAAAAGAAAAACGAAGAAATTGAGAAAAATTCACAAACACCTTCTCTCAATATCTCAACTCGGAAGCAGCGTGTGCACAAGCCTCGCGCACACACACGTTCTCTTGATAAATCGTAGGCGGTGGCAGGCGCGCAAGCGCGCGATTCTTATCGAGGTGCCGATCGCGCTGTCGATTCCTTCGCACACGGTTCTCTACTCTCTCTCTCTCTCTCTCTCTCTCTCGGGTGGCGAGACTCTCTGCGCGCTGCAGCTTCACATAATGAGCGATAAATAATCCCCAGCAGCGCGGGTGCGCATTCCGCGG
Organism: Cecidostiba semifascia; assembly: GCA_900474235.1. NCBI lineage: Eukaryota > Metazoa > Arthropoda > Insecta > Hymenoptera > Pteromalidae > Cecidostiba > Cecidostiba semifascia. The sequence continues at coordinate 22,801 of UCQR01072927.1, forward strand.
GCGAGCTATACAGTGGAAAAAAATGACGGCCCCCGGACGTCGATTATCGAGAGAGGGCCTATACTATATATGCGCACTTTTTGCTTACGTCTATATGTATAGTGTTTATAGTGCCGCCGCCGTTACAATTATTCCTAAAGTCTCCGCGCGAGTTATTTACGACACTGAATATTCGGAGTCATCATTAACGGCTCGCGTAAATTATCGGTGAATTTTCTTTTGTTTTCCTCAAAAGCTATATTTATTATTCATGATGTCAGTGAATATTCGCACCTCCCACATCGAGAGAGATGATCAGTATAGTAATATATAATACATATAAGAAATAGCTGAAAAATAAAAAAAGACGCGCAAAAACTCGTCGGAAGCCGGTCTAGCGTGACAGGTGCAGCGGCCGGCAGTTCTTCCGTGACCGTATACACTCGCTCGCGCAAGTCCATCGGTCGAAACGAGCTATACGGAGTTATACCGTTGCTGCTGCTGCTGCTGCTGCTGCTGCTCGTCCGCGCACCAATTATGCAACATTCTCAGAAGCGAGCGCAATGCGTTGTTCGCTTTACGAGCCGGTCATTATGCCGAGCTCTCGGCGCTTTTTTTTATCCAGCTGAAAGAGAGAGAGAGAGAGAGAGCTTTAAGGTGGCCTCACAATTGACGCCGAGCAACGCGCAGAGGCCCCCCTCTCGTAAAGATCGACGCGCAGCCTCGTAAACAGCCTGTGTGCTGCAGCTATACGTATAGCCTCGACTCGCTACAATGGACCTAAGCTTGCGCGCGCGGGCCATCGATTTTAACTTCTCTTTCCTCTCTCGGACGATGCTACTGCATGCTGGGCAAAGCGCTGGACGACGTGGTTTACGCGCGATGGGCTATTAATTATCCCCAACGCGGATAACTCTTGCAGGTGTGCGCTGTAGCGAGCGAGCGAGCTCTGGAACGGCGTTTAATGATGTAAGTATAGGAGAAATTTATGTGTTTGCTTTGATTGAACTTTGAGTGTCAAACTCGATATGGTATATGGCTTAAATATATACGAATGCATTATTATCTATCCTAGTCTGAAACTCTCCATCCTCCTGTATAAACACACCCAAAGTTTACCTTCTCCACAAGAGGTTACTCGCACACATGGGCGTGTAACGCGCTGACGTTGCGCATAATACGTGAACACACATATAGCTCGCATAATATGCATATCTGCAACGAAGAAGAAGAAGAAGAAGAAGAAGAAGAAGAAGAAGAAGAAGAAGAAGAAGCAGCAGCAGAATAAGAGTAAAAAGCTACGACGCTGCTGCACCTGCCCTTGGCGAACGAGCGACCTCGAAGTATTATATACCAGCAGCTATGCCTCCTCTTTTTTGCTCTTCTCACTAGTATTCTGTGGAGTAGGCGAGAGAGAAACAGAGTCTATACTGGAAGAATCAACTTGTGTATACATGTACTTCGAGAGGAGGGATGACAAGACGCAGCTTACAGCGTGTTCTCGGTGCAGATTAGCTCGTTAATTAGCGAGGAGTGTAGACGCGGGAGCCTGGAAAAATCGGAGAAATTGATTTCTCCCGGTAAGGCGCAGGTTTTTTAACGAGCTGATACTGGAAGTATAGCAAACGAGCTTCTTTTTTTTTCTCCACAGACTCAAGTGGCTGTCGCCAAGATTCTATATGCAAATTGATGCATATACATAACGTTCGATTATGTGGAATAACGCACTTGATTAAAAGTAGCACAAAAAAGGAAGACAAGTGTGTTAAAGAACAAACAAAGGGCTGGCCCTTTGTGAGAATAATAGCACGAGTACGCGCGCGCGACATCATTGCCACTGCTGCAGCAGTGGGTATAGATCGAAGATAATGGGGCGCGAGATATCGGGGGCTTCGAAGAGAGGAAAATAACGCACACATACACACGCACAACTTGCGAGAACATTGAGATATTACACTCGCTCGGCTTTAATCTACTTAGACGATACACACACGGCACAATGGAGAGCAGCAGCGGGTTGCTTTCGCACAATATGACCGCTTATTTCAACTAATGTAGCTGTGTAATGATGACTGCGCGCCGTTTTACGATCGTTTCAACGACACACACACACAAAAGGAACAATAAACAACGACATGTATAATAATAAAAATAAAATTCCATTCGTATAAATCTCCGAAAAGTCACTTTCAATTACCGCAAGCTGACTCGTCGACTTCCGCGGCAAGTCGACCCCGCTTGCACATATGTCTGTGTGCGGAAGATCGTCGGCGGTGAACCTCGTAAATCCCGAGCTTATCACAGGGTGGCCACGCGCCCGGCGTATATATACATCAGGAACAACTGCAACCTATAACGCCGTCGAGAGAGAGAGAGAGAGAGAGAGAGAGAGAGAGAGAGAGAGAGAGAGAGAGAGAGAGAGAGAGAGAGAGTTTCGTAAGGTGAGGTCGCTGATTCGCTTCCGACTCAGATAAGGGACCGAGAGAGCGCGCGCGGCCCCGACAGATTAATAAGGCAGATTGCTACCGCTTCTGCCAGAAGAAAAGTTTGGAGACTGATGATGATGCTTCTTTTCAAAGGACCGAGTATAGTCCGTCAGGTGTTTTTGGGTGTCTTATGATGAAAATAATAACGAGAAGAGCTGATCTTCCTGCATATATCCATATTCTGTCAATCCGACTGAAAAAAAAAGAAAGAACCCTCACGTGGCAACGATCGCCACACAATAGTAGCTCGACAGCAGCAGAAGCAAGTGCACATTCTCGCGCGCACCCACGCGACGCATTCTCTATTCCCTTGCTGCTGATTCTTCTCTCAGGTGCAGGCCTCGATCCCCTCGTGTGTCGCCTTGCGAGAAAGGCATTCGTCATCGCCTTTCGAATTCGCGCGGAACAATGCCTGGGAGGATGATTTATCGGGAGGGAGGGAGAGCGAGAGAGCTTTTACGTCGTCGGCTGGAGAAACATTATCAGCGATGTGATTCTATTTCTTCTTCTTCTTCTCCTCCTTCTTCCGACGAGCTTTTGTTGGCTCTTGGCGAGAGGAATTCTGGGAAATGATGGTACGTAGCTGATGCTCGTTACTTTTGATCGATGGATTATAGACTGACACGTTTTAATTGCTATCTTTTCTGCGAAGCTCGAAAGTTGCACAACTATATATATACAATCGTTATATCATAATTATATTCTCCATCTCTGGAAAATTACATTGACTACTCGAATACTCATAACTGCCCGCGTGATAATGGCTACAATGTTAACCAGCCATTCAATTACGATAATTCCCACTCTCTGGCACCTCGTAAACAGCCGACTTACGAATTTAATTTTCCCGGCCGAACACAAGCCGCCGCAACAAAATCATCAATATTCATTGATGTGCTGCTGGTCGTCCGCGCGCGCAAACAGTCACAGAAACATTAGCATATTTAGTCCAACAGCGACACACACACACATATAGAGATTAAACGAGAGCTGGAACGCAAGTGCGTGTGGACTACGGCAATTTGCGAGTCGAGCGTATAATGTGGCTAAGCCTCCAAAGTATACCTGTACGTGTATATGCAGGCGCCGAGCAAATGTTGCGTGCAGCCGACGCCGTTTTTGGCGGGAAATTTGCGACGTGGCATTAGGCTGCTGTATACTGTACCTGAACTGTATCCGCGGCGATATTGCCAGCCGACAGCCCAGTCTATACATGTGAGCCAATATAAATTGAACAAATCTTAATTATAGTTTAATTTAGATATAATTTATTTTTTGACTTTTCACAAAAAAATAGAGGGTGTGCGACTGGTATCTTTTTTTATATTAAAATATAAAAAAGTTATGTGGGTTGGGATGGAGGAGATGGGGTCTAACCGACTAAGTATACCGAATGGTTATGTCTTTCGACGAGCGCAATCAGCCTAGATGATGGCCCAACACTGTATGTGTGTGGCCTCGCTCTATTTGCGGGTTTCAGCCTCGATAAGAGCGTGGCTAGTTTCGACGGCTTTTCGTCTGGCCGTATATAGAAAGCGTTTTACCGAAGCTTTGGTCGATCATATGGTGCGATAGTATTTTAGAGCTTTTGTAAAACCAAATTCGATGCTGATGATGAGATATGAGAATTTTCGTTTAAAAATATTGTTATTACGTTGGGTATATTTAATTACCTGAGGTTTAAATATTTTTGCACAAAAGTACAGTCTCACTGGGAATTTTTTATGTACACTAATACGGTACACACTAATATACCCTCGGTTATATACCTACAACGATGGTAGCCGCGTAGCATCACAGCCTATGCTAATATTCCTTCGCGCATTATATCTCGCGGCTGCTCTGCAGCGAATCGAAAAAGTCGCGGCACAAAGACAATGTTATCGGGGTAGCGCATCTCCCGGCCCGGGGCGCGTTTCTCACACGCAGCCGGTAATTT
>UCQR01072927.1:27606-40535 GCA_900474235.1 Cecidostiba semifascia
ATCCTACTTTGTACCTCAAATATTTTTACATAAATAAATAATATATCGATCGAATAATATAAAGTATAGTACAAAAATATATTATAAAGTTAAGTGTAATTGCGTTTACGCCATTCATTGTATCAGCGAAGTTGTAAGTAACAAAAAAAAAACACTATGAACCGTATACAAACATCACACATATATTCAATCTCTCGAGCTACGACATTATCCATCGAATTCAAATATTTACGCTTATACGTATATACACAATATTCTATAATCCTTTTCGCATACGCACCGATTTGTTCAGTCTCTCAAGCTAGTCTCTTATATACAGTCGCTTGAAATTATAGGGCAAAACGACAGTACGGTAAAGTCTAGTGACAAGTCAAGCCTATCAACGTGATTCACCAGTTAGCAATTCTTTACAGTTTTGAGAATAAACGTACTTTTATGAATTATCAGTATTTACTCAATTATCTCGATTAAATTTTGGACGTTAAAATTGCTAATTATCAACTGTACCGTTTAAATAATCAGTGTCTACAGCAGACGATAAAATGTTTTCTTCAAAGAGCGTGATCATATTTGTTTTGTGTTTCTTATTTTGCACAGATTCAGGTAAGAAAATGCAGCTTATTCAACTCTAATTTTAGTAATTGTTTAATAAGTTTAAGATTACTCGGATTTTCAAAACTTGGTATACATGACATTCTGTTTTAGCATTTTCAAAGGTGGATAAATGCTACTACTGCTTTTCCGAATCGAACGGCGATTGCGCATTGAATCCCAAACAACAAAAATTTGTCCATAATTGTAAGGATGATCCTATCGAAAGTTTTCCAGGTAATAAAATATGTTTATTTTTTTTTATAATAGTAAGAAATCAACTAATAATCCAGTATTGCTGCGATCATCATTACATATTATTTTATCACACTTTTAGGTGATTTGAATACTTTTAATCGTCGCAAGGAAAAGAAGACCAATATCAAATACGCCTGCGTTAAAGCTGTAGTAAGTAAGTATTACAAAAAAATGTATCGTGTAAGAAACACTTATGCCTTGCAAACTCTACAAAATATGTTATCTTATTGTTTTAGCCGCGTCTTCAGACGGAAATACAACCACGAAGTTAGTGGTTCGGGGATGTGGAACTAAAAAAACCTGTGATGAAAATTCACATCCTACGCTAAATATAACGATTAATGATTGTGATACATGCAATCGTGATTTGTGCAATTCGTCGTCAATTATTAACGCTGGATGTTACAGTTTGATCATTTCTCTAACGATACTTTTTGTTTTTTGGAAATAGTGAAGTGAAAGAAGTGCTAATTTAAACTTTATCTTCGAAAGTATTATTTATCTAACCAATGATTGAAAGCGAAATAATTTAAGTAACAGGTCTTATCATGCATAAACAATGCATAGAGCTTATTTATAAAATTGTAATGAAAATTGAATTTTAACTTGTATGGAATAGAACAATTCAATTTAAAAAAAAACGTTTTTGTCCAAGTAATGATCTTGATTTTATCACTTATCAGATTCGAGATTATCTTATCGACTATAAATTTGAAACCTAATCGCAAGGACAATAAAACTGATGTCGAATATATCATGTCAAAGCTGTAGTTTGTGAGTATTTTCAAAAATGAACGTAGTATTAAAATTCGTAGAAGTGTGGACGCACTGGCTCTCAATAAAATACGCGTTATTTCATTATTTTCGCCGAGCCGATAGTTCTCGGAGCGGAGGTCCAGATAAAAGCATTGTATCAGCTATGCTACTAGAGAACTCGATTCCAAAGACAATGTAACAACGCATAGTTGTACCGTACGTACGAATGATTTATACAGTTTTACAATTTGTTTATATAGCAATGATTTTTGTAAACTGGAAGTAGTAAAGCTTAATATTTTGCTCGTGTTGTTTGTTGCTAAAAACACAAATACATTTTGTTAGCATTAATCTTAAAAAGTAATTTCTCCTCGATTGTAAAATTATGAATTGGGAAATTTCAAATCCCCCGAAGCTTGATGCGATCAGCTTGAGAGAAGAAAAAAAGCAGAATTTAGCAAAACAAACGCTTTCCAGTCCAAAGCTTTCGCACACTTGTCATTGCGTCACACTCGAATATTCCAAAGGACTTTTTTCGCTTTCGCCACTAGTGCGCGCACGTAGCTTACTTTCTCGAGTAAATCACCGGCTCGCGAGTGAGAAAAGATCTGGCCCCCGCGCGAATATGTGTATAAGCCAACACACACGTACGCGAGAAAGAGGAAAACTGTAGCAGCACAGCGGCAGCAGCGTAATTTACGAGCCACAAATGGAATTACCATTGAGCGCGTGGATTTTCATAAATGTATGGGCATAATCATGCATTATGCATTAATTGAATGCTGAGCGCCGGCTCCGCAATTATGGTCTTATACGCGGTTGGAAACTTGAGGCTAAAATCGTTTTCTCGAATTGCTTTTCTTTTAAAATAGAGATGAACTTTTGAACATCGTTCGATCGTTGATTTTGGAACTTACCTCATAACAAATAGTAAAAGCTTTGTAGTAAAACAATGGCATTTATATTGATAATTATATAAGAAATTCATGTCCCCTATATTTCAAATCGCGCTCCTATAACCTATATATAAAATTCCGAATCACCAAAAACCATATTCGCGCAAAGTAAGCCAAATCACGCACTATACCTAACTCTCGAAATCTCTAAAACCTCAAAACACACGAATCTACCGCAACATGCATGCATCAATCCTCGGCAGCCGCAACATGCGAAATATCGCGCGTGAATCGCATGCTCTTTCTCTCTCCTTTGTCCTGCTTGAGCGCGCGACCTCGCAGCTAAAATCGACGGGTGAGCGGCGGTGGCGGCGCGAGATATGGGCCGCGCGATCCACCGTGGCGGCCTGACCCCCGTATAAACGTCCCCGTGTATAGTCTATCTATCGCGTGCATAGTAGTGGGTGCTTTCTAAACACAGTCATGGGAGCAGCGACGGCGGCAGCGGCACTTTCTAAGGCCTATAATACCCAAGGAACGAGGTGAGAGATAAGTGCAGACGAACGCGCTGCTCGAGGCTCGCTTTTGTTCGTCGAGTTGAGAGAGAGACTGCTATGCGCGCGGATTAAGAGGGCATTATGTAAATGCAGACCGCGCGAATCGGATGAGAATTGAGACGTGTGCATAGATTTTCATGCTCTTCTTTGTATATATGCTACATACTTGCATCATTTTTCTCACAACCGATTTATCGCTCCGGAATAAGGAGTATATCCTAAATCTCGATTTATCTCCCGAGAGCTGACAATATATATACGTGACACACAGTAGAGTCAAACGTGAAAATCGGCACTATTCTGTCGTCGGCCGCGGTTATCCGTGAAATTCCCATGGCTCCGACGAATCCGGCACGATTTCCCAATCGGCGATCGCGATCCTCGATATCGAGCTTAAATCGATCGGTTTTATTTTATTTGGTTTGTTCTGCTCTTTTTCTCTCTCTCTCACTGCAGCCTATGAATTATCGGCACTTATATTTGTCGATTGCGCGAATATACATCTGTAATTGGCTTGATCCCGCAAAATTCAAGAGAAAGAACAGGGCGTGGATCGAGTATAGGTATAATGGGAGGGACGTGTGTGCGCGCGCGCGGACATGAAAATTCTTCGGGAAGTGTATATTGCGCAACTCCGTAATACCGATCGCGTAATTGTGTGTGAATATTCGAGCTGTATAATAGTGCGCTCCGCGCAGTGTGTCTCTAATTGAGCAGGTAAATTGTGGCCTATAACTGAGAGACTGGCTGAATTTTTTCCTTCAGAAATGAATAATAACAGGTATCTCCGTACATACATTCTATTTTAGCCAAAAACAAAAAATATCCACATAGTCTCCCGCGCATAATATTCTATTACCCCCGACAACAAAAAGCCAAGCTACTCGCCGTATCCACCTACCACATCACACACACACACACACATACACACGAGTATATTCTCTCGCAATCTAATTATCCTATCAAAACGCCCGGCTCTTCCTTCTCATCCCCCTCGAAGAATCTACATATAGTACTGTACGCATACACAGCTCGAGGCGCGCATACCTGTCTCCCGATTTTTCAATCGCGGCAGGTGCACCGTATAGCCTCGAGGCTGCAGACCATATATACTCCCTTTAGTCCCTGTACTATGTTACGTGTGTGTGTACTTGTGTATATACTATATAGGTGTGTGGCTATCTCCGCAGAGTCTCGGAACACGCCTCTCGAGAAGCTGCGGGGTATTAGAACCGTGATTAGGGGGTATCGATCTTCGTCGTGTTAGCCACCGTTTTGAAGCCGAGAGGCGACTTTGGACGATAATGAAGCTCGGAGAGCTTTGAGGGATCGACTGATGGATTTTGCTGTATACAATAAGTGTATCGATGGAATACCGCATTTTTTTAAGTTTAACGCTTTGAAGGCTTCGTATGCGATAACCAGGAATTGTTCACATATATCGCTTTGCACGTCCAAAGTCGATCATAATTTCTCAAGTGCGATTAAATAAGCGATGACGAGAGCTATGTGCTCGTGTCGGGCGAATCTAGCGATTAAATGAATATTTATGGAAAAGAGAGGAATTAACACCTCCGACCGGTTGAAGCTCTGCGATATAATTACACGCGGACGTGAGCGTATAAGTTTGCACATCCCTCTCGTTCCCTCATTACACGAGAGAGGCGTTCAATTTTATTGCCAACTCTATATAGTGCCAGTCCGACGGTTTTACGATACGACGCCGAGGCTATATTGCATAGAGCTTGATGAATAATATACGTAAAAGGCGTTTGACTGGGCGGGATCATCTTCGAAGATCGGAGGACTTTTGGTTTGTTGATCGTTGTTTCAGGATATATATGGCAGAATTTTTTTAAATAAAGATTTATTATTAAGAACTGGTTAATAAGAAAACGATACATTTTGCTTCAGGACTCTGCGAGTTGGAGATCGACCAGTCGAATATTATCCTGGACATCGAAGAGAGTAGAGGAGACTGTGAGTATGACAAAATATACGCTTATTTATTATAATCGTTTTTACACATGGAAAACGACCTTCCACAAAATGTTCCTCTAATATATTGGTATCAAGATCGACCTCAACCTATATCTTTCGCTCCAAATTTTTAATAAAAATACAAGCACACTCCTGCAGCCTTCGAATTTCATCCGTCAGATAACCATGTTCCCTCAATGGCAAATCCCCACATTCATTAGCCCGCTGGCGTCAAAAGCTAAATATCAGCTTGCAAAAATAACCACGAGCATATTTTGTACCGTGAATTTCAAAATCTAAAAATACACAATCATATACCTATATACCTCACAGTCGTGCCACCCCAATTTTCCGGCAAAATGCAATATACAGCGACACGATTGTGTATTCATCGATGCCTATCGCGAGAGTCAAGTATATACCCGCCTCGGCTTGTCCAACAGACTATATGCGGTGCATACACGAGTCTCTCCATATATATATATACATGCTCTTCGATTTCGACGCTTCCACACTCCAGTGACCCCTATATTATATTCATGCACAGGTTTGCCGTTTGTATTTTACAGCTGCTAATAGGATTTTTTGTCGAGCCGCTAAACGCTTTAAATTTAAAACGCTACTCTCGTACTTATATACACGCTGCCGCCGTTTCTTACCACACGGTGAATACATTTGAATCCTTAATCGCGCGCCTTGCGCGGTTGCGCAAAATAACGTCCTTTATGACTCTTATGCCGGCTATTATTCGAGCTAATAAAAACTCTAGGGACTAGTTCGTCGTAACAGCAACAAAACGTGAAAGAATTAAGCTTGAAAAAGTTTCGCGCCGCCGCCGTTCTCCTCTCCGCGTACATTAAAGTTTTTACGATTTCGGGGCAATTTATCACACGAGTTATGGAACATACTCTATTTTTCGAAAAGCTGCTGCGCGTAATTCGATCGTCTCTGCGGCGTGATGTGTAAAAAACCTGCGCGAGAGAGGAAATATTTCGAAATCTTGCATGATAACCGCACACACTCTCTATACAGCGTCCGCTACTACTATCTCGATCGGCCGCGGCTATATTATACTTTCCTCCTAACTAAACGTATCTACGCTACATACCTTCTCTCTTTCTGTCTCTAGTGAATCTGACATGCATAATGCATGCGGTGCAGGAGGCTCGCGCTTGCGCGCGCGTCTTTGTTCGCTCCACGTGCAACTCAATTTCGCCCGCCGGGAGAAGAAAGGGCTACGTGCAGCGAGTCGGGCCGATGATGCTGAGATAGCGCCGGAAAATAACGTAAAGTGGAATGACACCGAGAGTAGAGAGAGAGAGAGAAGCTTCGTGTATACTATAGAAGTGGTTTGCTTTATTGTGATGCGCGGAGGGAAATTGCTGGATGGGCTATTATTCAGGCTTGTGTGCTTTAGTTTTAGAATAATGAGGAGTGTATTTTATATTTATCACTAGTGACATAAGACGTTCTTATCACATTTTGTCAATTTTTAATTTTTGAGGTTAGAAATTCACACACATGTAAAAATCGCGCGCGACGGCGAACAGCCTGTTTTGGCGCTAACTTCACTACTTCACATCACGCAGTTTCGATAGTATATTCTGTATCATCTCTCTTTAAAAAAGTGATGACCGGATGTTGTGAAGCCGTTAATAAAAAGCAATTTGATTGGTTAAGAAACAAAAATATCCGGTCTGAATATAGTAACGATTCGTAACTGTTAACTTCAAGAAAATAAGGCGTGCGAAGCGCGCGTTGGATTTTGCTAGTTAAAATAAAAATTAATTACGTTATATGTAAGAAATATTCTTATATGCACAGCTATAGGGGCAAACTATTCAAGATTTTTAAAAATATATAATCGCAATCATTCCTTTATAGTCTGATTAGCAATTGATGTACAGTTTTTTAATAATAAATCCAATTAGTCATTAGTGAACGGTCGATAGAAAATATAGTTTCGTATAGATAATGGAAAAATTAAAAATTCACAGAAATCCATTAGTCGCACAGATACCGCACATAGCTGCTGCTGTCCGTTCGTCGCGGGAATTCACGCGCGCAACGGTTTTTCGCTCTTACTATATATACGCTGCAGTGCCGCCCTTTTTCTCGGCTTTTTAATTTGCGCGTTGCTAGCATCAGATGCGTGTCGCGCGCATAGCCTGGCTTTTTTCTCGCTGCTGTCGCTTCTCCAGATACGCGACATCTCTACTGTCGTCGACACTATGAAGCTGATGCGGTTGCGATGTTTTCGCGTTGCACCAGACTACATTTTTGCGTTTTTTCGCATCTGTGTAGACCAGAGGTATTTTCACCGTTGAACAACATTTTTCGACTCGTCGAAGTCGCCAAAATCAGTCACGACGGCGAGCAAATCAAAATATTCCGAAACACCACCTCCTAATCCCCCAGCGTTTACGAGATAACTGCAGTATAGCCGACAACCTTCCCGCATACTATATAGGTATATACATATACTTGCGCCCACATAACTCACCTCGAGTAGACTTCAAAGAGGCATTCCTCCAGGCCCTAATTGCATTGTAGTTAGCCTCTTCTTGTTCCCCGACCGAGCTGCGAGAGAGCTCTCACATCAGTCGAGGCCGAGATCAGCGGCGGTCTTTCCTTCCTGTGACGTTTTCGCAAAGCTTATACACGCCAGATTAGCTGCTTGAATTATTGCGAGCAGTGACGATCGTATCATGTCAAAGCCTGTGACGTGGTCCTCCTCTCTTGCTGTGCCTGGATGGAGGATTTTGGGATGCTGTGAGATGCTAATCCGAAGTTTGATGTACTTAGGAGGGACAGTTTTGCTTGTATATTTTGTTACTATAAGTTATGTACAATATTAATAAAAGTTAACTAATGATATCTAAATTCAGTTCAATTCAAATCATATCAAATTATTGAAAAACAAAGTGCAATATCTTATAAAAAATCCTAACCTCAAAAGCTACACCATAGCAATCTTGGTACCAATAACACACACCTCTTGTAACAACTTCCGCGCAGAGCCCTAAAAGAACAACGCCGCAATAAAATCAGACAGCCTCTCGGTAGCAGCAGCGTGCGAAAGGAGCATATTTTCCCGCGCGCCTCTAACAGGCAAATTCTTGTTCTCTTCGCAGCGATCGATCAGGAAACGGTGCCGGCCGAGCTACCGGTGATCGGTGATCCCCGCAACGAGACGATCCTCGATCTGACTGCCACCGGCTCTCAGCCACTCTTCACCCTGGACGGCAAGAAGCTCAAACTGCTCAGGCCACTCGACAGGGACGATGAGAATCTTTCGCACGTCGTCTTTCAGGTGAGTTTGCGCTTGGCACTCTCTTTTTTTTTTCTTCAATTTTTTATAAGCTTGAACCGAATTGTAGATATTTTCAATAATTATTTTCAACAAGGAGCTCTTTTCAACGACTCATGCTGGATAATAAAGATAAATCGTGTGTGTCCGAGATGTGTATATAATAGAATCCCGCTTTTCGTCGGAGTCATCGCCGTTTTTCTGGAACGCAGTTTGACTTGGCAACGGGACAGTTACTCAATCAGCCGGGAATGGGATATTAAACTGCCCAAAGCAGCCTCGCGATAAATCGCGTGTCTTAACTGGCGAGCTTACATTTTCCATTGCCAAAAACGCGATGTCTCGTAATGTATTAAAATATGTGTGTATATAAAATCACTTTGAAATTCATGCGACTGCAGAGAGATCTCAGTTTTTAATCGCCTCTCCGCTCGAAAGAAGGAAAGTCCTCTCAGCGATTTTCGCACGAGAGTTTGTGGCCCAATCTTCCCGGGTCATCGCGACTCACGAGAACACGAGTATACACGCGTGTCGATATGGAAATGAAGTGCGCCGGTATACAGTCTTGGAAATTTTCGTTTATGTAACGACGATCGGACGATTGGGACGATTTTTTTTTTTTTTTGTTCAATGCGCTCAGAGGTGAAAATTTACGGCGAGAAAAATGATATTCTTTTCGATGAGCGTTACGAGTCTAGTAGGTATATAATATATCCGTGGCGATACTACTTTTACGATTAGCTGAGTTATAGTGAAAGTTCTGCGATTTTTTTTTCGTGGATTTGTGTATATAAGATATACGAAGCGAGAGTTAGAAAAATGAATTAGTCACGAAGAAAATTATGCAAAATACATCGGCTAAAGCAACTATCCGCGTATATTTTCTCTTCAAAAAACAGACAAACTCGCCCATCGAGTGTAGAATAAAAAAGCATAATACTTTCTCGGAAATATTAATAAAAACACGCAAACAGAGCGAGGGAGTTTCCACGAAAGCAACAAAGCCAAAACAACCTCCCACGCGTCGATATTCTCCCGTATTTACACTGCAATTAATTTTTTTTTCAAGGACGTCGCGTTGCGAGATCGTCCTTCACCGACAAGAAAAAAAATTCGATGGTTTAGTTGTTGTTTTTACGAATGATATGGTAACGTTTTGATTTCCAGCTGAGCTGCACTGTACGTGCGACGCGCAGCAACCGCAAAATTCCAGTAATTGTCAGGGTTTCGGACGTCAACGACAACGCGCCCAAGTTCATCAATACGCCCTACGAGACCACCGTTCCCGAGGTGAGTAATATCAATTTCGTCCAATATTCATGATTATAGAGACTTGAATATTATCAGCGAGTCGATATCCTGAATCGTACACATCCTTTAAAATCAATAAACCGCGACGTACAAAGCTTGATGCATATTCGCGCCGTTATGTCCCGCATATTACACAGTAGCAAATAATAACCAGGTTCCAAGCGAACCCGTAAAATCATCCGCTAATTTCGCAAATTTCAATATAAAGCTTCGTCGCAATTAAGGGACGCGCGTGCATCGACGCTGTCTCCACGGTTTTACGTCCGGTCGATAACGATTACGATGAATTGGATAAAAAAGAAGCGTATAGAATATCCAGCCGCGCAACAATATACCGGCGTCGTATCCCGCACCGATGCAAATTGCCGCATCCTCGGTCTGAAAATACGAGGGAATAAAAAAAGAAAGAAAAAAGAAAAAAGAACGATCCATTACCGGATAATGCATAGGAAACGATAATGGCCATCAGTCGCGCTTCCATTATTCCCTCCGCGATTTTCTGAACGATCTACTGCACTGATCCGCTTATATTGTATTGTACGCTCTTTCTCTTCATTCTTGCTCTTGACTCGATGTGTATAATATCATATGCGCACGAGAGCTTCCGACAGCGACGCCTCGTTTTCAAGAATAACACCATAGTGCTAATTACCGAGTCTGCGGTATTTTATACTTATACGTATACATTCGCGCGATAAATTCGATAGGCGCAAGACGAGAAGAGCGAATTGAATACGGAAGGCTCTAATCTTCGGATTTACGGTCGAGCCTCGGGAATCCGCGTTATCGCGTGAATTTATGGACGAATTTGCAAGATTCCTAGACGTCCACGAGTGATATAACGAATCGAGTAGAAATGTTTATTGGAGGATGATTACTCGCGTTTCCGCCTTCAAATGACACACGACGCGTGTGTTCGTCGTTAAATCATATTACACGTGGATTCTGTGTTGGAAAATGTATAAGCGATATTGGGATAAGATAAGGATTGACGACTCGTTAATTCTGAAACGGCTGACGCGTTTGATGTGTGTAAGCAGGTTTCATTGGCTTCGTTAGAGAATTTGTTTTGCAGCTAGCTATCTTTTTTTTCATCGATATAATAAATCGTCAAGTTTTTTTCTTATAAAAACAAATTAATTCTTCAATTTATCTGCAGCTAACGCCGGTGGGTTCAACGATATTCAAGAACGTCGTGGCGACGGATGCCGACGCGGGTGTCAATGGTCTGGTCGAGTATTCGATAGCACCGGGTGATGGTACCGGTATCGGGAACAGCGATGGCGTTGGCCGTGACCGCATCACTACCGCCGATGGCTATGGCTACTTCAGCATCAACTTACCTCACCAAGGACAGGTCACCGTCAACCGCACCCTTGATTACGAGAGGACGCAGCGGTACTTCGTTACTATTCTTGCTTCGGTGAGTGATTTCGAGTTAGCCTTGAAAATATTTAATTAGTGGCTAGTGTTTTCCAGGAACGTTATTTATGCTGGAAAAACTTGCCGAAGTTGATTTAATATTAATTCATGGGTATCCATTAGACAACGAAGGAAAAAATGAAAAGGTTGCATCTCATTAGGATAATTTTATTTTAGTTTACTTTAGAATTTACACAGCGAGTGCACAGCCACACTAATTAAATTCATAAAATACGAAAACAAAAACAATTATTTCAGTATTGCGGATGCACAATTTGGCTTGCTCTATCATAACGCTATATATAAATCTTGAACGGTTTGCTCAAGCCAACGCTGGGTTGTTTATATCGTTTGCAATAATACCACACCAGTTCCACGCAAAAGACTACTGTAGAAGCTACGAATCCAAAAGCAAAAATAACGACCATTTGCATTATCAGTAAATCATTTTCGCTCATCGGGAAATCGGTAATTTTTTTCAGCACGTCATAACGGTTCCAGTGCTCTATCAAACCAGCCTCCAGAATCAGTTCTATAACTTGATTGAATTTTTCCACGTATGGCGATGCGTTCTCGAACACAAAATTCTTTCCATTTACGACAACCCTGAAGTCAGCTATTCTAATCTTAGAGCTACCATCTAGATTCCTGTTTTTCTGGGCGTACATTTTGCCCTTGGATTCGAATACGAAACAAATTACGCGTTTTCCTTCGATGATGTACCTTGGAACAGAAAGCTTTTTATTTACGATCGTGTTATATTTAACATAGTGTGTAAATCCCAAAGTATTCGTATGCTTACTTAATGCAAGAGCTTGCATCGGCCGTTTGAGTTTTCCGCTTGACAGCTTCAACCGAGATCCGATTATATGCACCGGAATCTTTAAACATCCAATCGAAAAGACCTTCAGTGATGTAGGGTGTCAGACCAGACCTGTCGATGTCCTCGAAGCTGGAAACCGGCGTCGGCAAGTCCTTTAATTCAAGTTCCGTCAAACTGGCATAAATGTCTTCGAAGTACGTCATTGACAGAATCACGACACAGAATATGATAATCCTATCTCTGATACTCTTTGGCACCCGAACCAAGGGCTTTTCAAGAATCAGCTGATACACAGTAAAGGCAGTCTGACGCTCCTTCATGATCCCGAGACGGTTAACTACAAGAACTATCACGAGTATACTACCCATGCTGACGAGAAATGATAGTAAAACTCCTATAGGCAAATCCATTTGTGGTTCGGTTGATGAAGGTGATATTAGTGCGCAGAAGTTGTCGAAGGTGACCACCACCCCCTTCTCCACTTTACTGTTATTCCAGATCAAAGGATGACCAAGAAACATGGTGAACGGTAGGAAGTTTAATTGGCCGTTTTCCAAGTCCTTGACAGAGTGTTCTAGAGCTGAATAGCCGGAGTTGTAGTCGAGGACAGTAAGTTTGAAGTTCAGAAATTCAGATAGGAACTTGGCAATGCAATACTCGGTTCCATTGTAGGTGCCATTTCGTTCCTGTTGCATATATGGCGACGAGTGAATGAAGGGCACCTTGAGTTCGTAGTTGTTCATCTTTTTGAGCTTATCCGGGAACAGCTTTGGATGAGGTGTCAAGCCTTTGGTGAATGGATAATATGTGAATACTCTGATCGTATCTTCTGAATCAATGCTAATTATGGCGAAGTCTAAAAATTTCAAAGACCACGCGTACATCGATATACTTTCGAATAAATTTACAGACTGATAGCTGTCGTTGACACTCAACATCAGACATCTTGGTCGAACAGTTGAAAGCGATGATTGAACAATAAAATCAATACTGTTCTTAAATTGCTTTAAGTAAACATCATCTTG
>UCQR01072927.1:40555-51078 GCA_900474235.1 Cecidostiba semifascia
CACAAAGGGTCGTGCTTCTGGAAATTGAAAATAGACTTGCGTTTGTGACTTTTGACAATTCGACAGCGAGCACTGGTAACCTTGTTGTTATTTTTTTAAAAATACCATCTTCTTCGGTAGAACTCCCATAAGAACTGTTCTTCAGCACCATAACTTGAAAAGGTCTCCACTCCTGGTGCAACTTATCAATCAAGATATCCATCCATCCTAAGTCTCGCGCATCGACTAAAGCCAGTTCCTCGTTACAAAAGACAAGTACAAGCAAAAAAATCCACATCACTATTTATTTTCGTTCAAAAGCCATGATTTCGCAATTTTAACTTCTCCAGAATCTCTAATAAACGCGCAGAAGCACCAAGCGTTATTTTGGTTTCAATACAGCGACAGAGTGTCAATTTCTACCCACCGGTAAATGTCAAACTAGTAGAGCGCGTAAACATTTTGTGAAACTCAGCGACTCTTCGTCAAAAAATTCCCGACCGATCGATATATTTATGAGTGGTTATAAGTTTTATTTAGCTCTACGTAAATATAGGCTGTAAAAATGAGACAAGCAGGGTACGAGGTGTGAAAGCATTGCTATTGATTTTACACTCTCATGTTCGATAATTGCAGCGCCAAATTAAAAGCGTAAAATGCTTCAAGGAGATTTGCGACCTTATTAGTTTCCGCAATTTTCCGTAAAAAAATCTATATACTATATGCCAACACTTATCGCAATGAGATTTTCCTAACAGCTTTAGAGTATAGAAGAAACATATGATATGTCCCTTAAAAGCCAATTGAAAACGTACTAAAAGCTTTTCTACAAACTTTCGCACACTGATTAAGGAAATTGAACGCAATTCCGCTGGTGATAATGCCTATGCGATTTACGCGTCATTTGTTTTGCCTTCTGCGGTTGAGCCAACGATGGAGTATCTTTCTTTCTCTCTCCCTAATGTAAAGTAGCGGCAACTCTGGTCAATCTGATCGCAGACATAGACGTATATATTTACTTTTTGCCACTGTTGGGATAGAGAGCGGATACGAGTGGGTTGTAATGACGAGGATGGAGATGGAGAACCGGGAAATGTGTGTAACGCATTAGTGGAGATCAGAAGTAGGTGCTAATGCCTAACGGATCGTTGTATGCTTTTGTAATAAACGACTCGTATCCATATATGTAGACATAACATATATGATATTTATATAATATGGATGGTGATTTTTTGTTTATAATCCGCGCATTCTGTTTTTTTGCTACAAAAAAGTTAAAGTACAACAAATATTTATAATACTTGAAGTTTAATTCGAGAATATATAGAAGCGGAAACGTAGATAGACTGTCAACGCAGTTTTCAATGTGAAAAATGACATGGTCAGTGAAAGTGCGGTATTAGTCGTATATATTTCAGTTCAGTTGAAATTTGAATTTGGCACAGTTATTAGTGAAAGTCGTTTCGACTAATTTTCCTGATTGACTAAATAACAACTGAAATTAGCATTGCGAAACTTTTGTAGACACTTCAAACTATTTTTATTTTTATCGAATCGTCATTAAACGCTTCTATTATCGTTCACTTGTGTACCCATTTACGTTTACAGTTGGTCGCACTCGTCAAACAGATGTTCCGCATGTCGAATTAATTCGCGCTGTTGTATATTTATCTTCGAAAAGCTCCCGACCCGAACTATTCAATGGCTTGTGCATGTACCGCTAGACCAAAGCGAACGTTATGTACCTACAATTTGTCGCATAATGGGATGACACGGTAAACACCTTCCATTGCCATTGTTCGTTGCGCGCTAATTGCTTGATCGAGTCGGGGGGTAACTTGATCATTAGAAAATTAAAAGATGCATTATTTATTACGCTCTAAAGTTTGCTTTTAGAATTGAGCTTCTGATAATCTCAATGACTATACATCAAATTCTACAAAGCAACTTGCGAAATGTGAATCAACCAAAATTGCAATACTCCTTTCCAAGTTACGAGAGCCATATAGCTGATAACAGCTTTGAGACATTTCTCACGCTGGAGAAAATTCACATTTAAGTGTATATGAGTTTATACTTGTATACACCGGCGGATAACAGCTATCGGAATCTGTAAATGAACGCTCTCGTATACACAAGAGTCTCGTAACGACGATTGCGATTCCTCGATCGAGTAATGTGACTCTCCTTTTTATACAGCCGAACGACAATGGATCGAGCGAGTCTCTCTTTGTGCCATATTACAATACACCGACGTTGTCGTGGCTCAGGAGAGAAAGTGTTAGCGAATGACATTTCAAACGGAGGCATTACGCCGTCGCTGTCTCATAATTGGATTAATTACTGCACAGAGCTGACAGCTGAAACGAGCTAGTCTTTTTGCTCGAATTGTATATCGTTGAAAGGAGAAAATCGCCGATTGCTTTTTACATTGTTCGCTGATGAGTTTTGAATTTTCCCGCCTTATCTCGAGTTTCATCGGTCGGACTATTGCAGCGCGGAACGTTATAAGTGGCGTATCAAAGACATTTTTTTTATTTACGGAGCTAATGTGTTTTATATAATTGATCGGATGTTATTGCGATTCGAATGGTTTATACCGCTACCGTTAAGCAGCTTTCGTGTATGAAAGGATTCAAGTTTGCGCTGCTGCTGCAGCGCAGATTTTTCAAGCGCGCCGTTGCGGTTATTTAAACATGTTAATTAGTTTTAACGGATCGTAAAAGTTACTATTTATTTGATAAACGGTTTTTAGAAATTGCCGGTAACTCATGCAAAGCCGCAGAAACGAGGTTTATAGTTGTACTAATGCGTAAAGTATATATACGTCTCGAGATATTTCATTGCCGTCGACGCGGCAACTTTTACTATCGCTTAAACAAATTTATAAGTCCATTTCCGAGTTTGTTTTTGCTCAAATTCGCGTTTATAAATATTCTCGTAAAGTAAAAACGCATTATACCGAATACCAAGTTTCAAAGCGCGCAATCATCCATAGCCGCGCGTACTCGATAACAAATTTCTGTCCAGGACTTTTAATTTCCTACATATAATTCTTGATATAAGTTTATTGGTGCAGACCATTTGAAAAGGCTATATGTATATAATCCACGTCCAAAGAAAGCCTCTTTTAACTATAGGTATATCAAACAAAAAGCTGGCTTATCTCTCCTTTCCCAAAGCGCGCAGCAGCGGTGCATTAGCACTTTTTCTTCCCTTTCTATCTGCACAATGCGCGCGCACTCCTCAATTACGCCTCCTGTGAGAGAGTCTCGCGCGGTAGGTATGCGGGTTACGCCTTCGCTTGATAAGACCGAACGATCGGCCGACGATATGTCGCTGTTGTTGTTGCTGCTACTGCTATAAGACTTGAGCGCGGAAGTGCTCTTTCGAGGCGGATGCTGTGAGAGCTGCCTTTCTCGGGAGATTATTCGAAGGAATGTTTCGATTGGACTTGTGAGTTTTTTGAGGATCGTTGAGAGGTTTTTTTTTCAGTAAGATTATTAAGAAGATGATGATGATTGTTTTGAAAATTTTATTATTACTTTATTTTCATAGAATTACATGTGAAAAATTTTGAAAAATACATACGAATTAAACTTATACTTATTTCATTATAAGAAAAAAACTATACATAGTCGCCCAGATCAACGCACTGAGTTGTAACGATGAAATCTTGATCAGTATTGGCAAAACTATTAAACGCTTCATTATCTTTCTTTTTACCTGAGATTACAATACAAAACTCCCCGCTGTTCATTACAAATCCCATCGTTTTTTCCTCGCTTATCGTGAAGCTTGTAATGATCTCAGTATTCCCCATGTCTCCATCTGGCTTGATAATAGTCCCGTGAAATCTCGTGATGTCAGGAATGTGCGTTGTACGTACAATGATGGCACCGCCACCACGTAGATTGTTCATTGTATGAAAGCTGGAATAGTCCAGGTCATACACAGTGACGTTGGCTTGAAGTTTGAGATCGGTATTCATGAACTCGCACACGGTGCTACCGTTGCGGCCTGTACGAGGTAGCGTTATCGAATTCAAGTGACAACACTTGATGATCACGCAGCAAATACTCTGATTTTGGTTTCATCTCCGAATCGAGGCGTAGCAGTTTTTGACCATCGCAAAACTAACCGCCGGAACTATTAAATGTACTGGTCTTTATGTTACATCTATCGTATTTAACATTGACGTTCTGCTTGTCCAGCTTGATCAACTGGCCCTTATCGTTGTAACGTTGAAGTTTCCTCGTACTGTTCCAGTAGGCAATGTATACCTATGTATTGGAGGCGACGAATCAATCCAGCTGTAATATGAAAAATACAGAGATCGATACCGATACGACTCCATATACAGTAAAAATACGAAACGAAACAGCTTCGGCCAAGACGTCACTATACGGCAAAACTTTTCGAGCGTCGAAATTATACCATCTCCAAGGCTCTGTCGACTTTGTGTATATCGAGATGCGCTCGCGGGAAAAACAACGTTTTTTCTTTCCACCTATCTTCGTATTCTCGAGAGCTATTTTCGCAAATTTATCGGCTGCGTCGATTGCTCCTATCCTCGGAAAACTTTTCCAATGCTCACTCGCATGTCTCTCGGCAAGAATTGCTCTCTTGCGCTTTCGAATTTATGCGCCTATTAAGATCGTATCGCTTTCGTGCATGTGCGCGCCGGTCACCGCTATTTCAAAAGTAAATAAGCAATTGGGACGAGAAATCTACCAAGCATTATTTACACCGCAAAAATATAAGCGAGGATGACTTAAAAATCTGCTCAAAACAAAGGATATAATGCTTGTGAGAGTGATGATTCAAAGAGTATACGAAAATATAAAATTGATCGCGCTATTAAAGACTCACCTGCGATCGAGCAATCGTCCCATTGTTTGAATGTGAGAAGCGCCGATGACGTAGCTCTCGCTCGAACGAAGATGAGTCGGTGAACGAATGAAAAAAAAAGAAAATCGTTGTATCTCCAGCTTGGAACAATGGATGATCTCGACGATCATTTGGAGCGTGTGCAACAACTCGACCCGTTGCACAAGTGCTCGCATATACACGTGTATATCGAAATATTCATCATCGATGAAAATGAAAATGAAAAAAATACTAGTACAGACGAATTCGAAGAAAAATCATCTGAGATTTTCCTCGGAATTCTGTACTGTGGAACGATGAACTTCTTCGAGAGCCATTCGGAAAATTTCTCAATAATCAGATGGACGATTGAATGTATATCGAATATTCTTGCATAGGGACTCGTATAAAAGCGTCGTAGGAGCTGCTGCTGCTGCTGCTTCAGGGCACTCAGCAATAAACCGATAATTAAGTTCGCCGGGTCGGGCTTCTGCGAATAGCTCGTCTAAGGTTTTCTGACTTGACTTTTTCGTGAAATTGAATGACGGCTTGTTCAAAGGAATATATGTATTATATGTATTCATTTAGAAATATAAATTATAATATATAATCGATGAAATTTTCACGAGACGCAATTTAAAATTATCGTACGCATATAAATTTGCGCACACGGCTGCGGTATATCGATTGTTAATTATTCGTTCGCGTTAATTATCACGACTGTAATTCACTCAGCTGATATAATTTACGAGTTAAAACCCGACGATTTTACCGGACGATCGATATACCATTAATTTTTCTGATACATTTCCGAACAATAATTTACGTTTCTCTCACGTTTAAAATATGCCCTACAAAATAATCATGCATGCAAAAACGCTTTTCTCCGAATCCGTGAAAACCCAAGAGGAGCGACTCTCACGTATATAGTAGCAAGACGTTGTCGAATTCGATTACATGATCAGCGTCTCTACATCTATCCCATTCGAGAGCGAAATCAATCCGAGATTGCTCTCTCTCTCTCTCTCTCTCTCTCGCAAGGAGGTCGCGATGAAATCTGCGTTAATGCCTTCGCCAAATAACATGGCATTAGCCTACCGACGTAGCTCCGGGATTATTCGATTTGGATCTCTTTATTTCGCTCGATGTCTTCTGCTTTTTTTCGTTTCTTAATGACTGCGCGCACCGAATATTACGGTGAAAGCGAATCGAATTCTTCGGCTGATCGGCTTTTGGCATATCTGTTTGATAAAGCCGGGGGTAATCGTCGTGCGGAAAATTATTGGGTAAACTATTAGGGATAAACAGCGCGTGGGAATACGCATGGAACGCAGTTTCTTCTTCTTTAGAGAACGAGGATAATAACTAATGGTTGTATATTGCAGGATCGAGCGCAGAGATCCTCGGAGCGTTTCACCTCGACGACGACCTTGACGGTGAACATTCGCGACGACGACGACCAGGATCCCAGCTTTATCTACAAGGGATGCATGCTGCTCAACGGTGCCTGCATCAATCCGGAGTACTCGGCCTCGGTAAGTATTATATACGTTATTCCGATATTTCCATTTGATTGAGCTTTTTTGTCGGTTTATATAATAATAATCATCATAAAAACGTGTATTATTCAGGTTTCGAGTGGAGTGCTTTCTGGCATCCTGAATATATCGCCGGAGAAGATTCAGGCGGTGGATATGGACAGCATCAACGCACCGATTCGCTACTCTTTTCTCAGCGGAAGTCCCGGAAATTACAGGGACTTCTTCGAGATCAATCCGAGCACCGGTGCCGTTAAGCAGATCCGAGCCGTTGACACCACCGTCACCAAGAAGTTCGACATCATCATCAAGGTGATTTATGCTTCCGCTATATGTCTCTTTCTTCTTTTTTTCTGCGTCGTTATCACACTTCGATGTATCATCAACGAAATAAAAATTAATAATCGTTATAGTGCGAATGAAAGACCCGCTGCTTTTATATACAGTTTCTTTTATACCTTGGCTTGATTGGATTTTGAAAATTCTGGGAAAACGTTATTAACGCGAATGAAATCACTGCGCCACTGCAAGTGCAAATTGTTTTTAATGTAGAAACGCTAGTGCAAGGTTTTCTTTAGTATAAAACGAGTAACAGAGAGAAATTCAAAGTAATTAGTTTCCTAGAATAGCTTAGCTCTTCTTCAATTGAAAAGCGTAAATAAAAGTTAAATTGCATGCGTTAATGAAATTTTTTGTTTAAGGCTGTGGAAGACTCGGAAGCCGAGCGCTCGGCAACGGCTAAGCTGAGCATTACTGTGAAACCTGTCGACAGCAACCCTCCAGTCATCTCTGCTTCCTCGATCGAGGGCTACGTTGATGAAAACGCGCCAGTTGGTACCAAGGTCACCGATGCCGCCGGCAACCCTATCGTCCTGTCTGTCTCCGACGCTGATCTGGTGAGTTTATATTTTTGGATTTCATACTAAGGATATATCCTCATTTGATAAAATGAAGCACGCAGATTACGAATAATTTATTGTATAACAATAGCTGCGAGGTCAAGGTCATCTAGAAATGTCACACAAAAAACCAGATTATCTAGTAGGAACTTCAAATGAGACTAGATACAGAGATTACTGAAATTCTTCAGCGCTCTCATCAACCCTTGGTAACACTGATAACTCCATGAGGTTCACATTGTTATTGATGATAATTGCAGGGAACGTGTACAATTATCCTTCGGCACAGCTCGGCCAAGTGTGGAGAATTAGGTCCGATCTTCTTCCATCGCTCGAATCGCATCATTAATACCCGCTACAAATGACCGAGCATATTACAAAATAAATTGAAAGCTCTCTCTCTCTCTCTCTCTCTCTCTCCCGCCGGCGGGCCGTTTGTAAAACAAGGTCGATCGCATTTTCGAACGTGCGAAATGAAATCGATCGTGACGCGAGATTGCCCCGCGTATATACCGATGGGAAATTGATTGTCCATGGTATGATAAAGAAATTGAAAGTCCGAAATTGAAAGAGTAATTTTTTCTTTTAACATAGTAGCGGTAAAACAATTTTCATGGAAATGCTTTTTTCGTTGCTTCGAATAACATGTTGAATTATTCGTAGCGCGTGCTGAAGGTTCTGTTGATAAACAAAAATTGTGCGGCGGTAAAAAACGTCCTTTGCTTTTTTTCCGTGTCTCCCTTGGGGGGTTTCACGTGCGTCATTGTCAGTAGAGACGGATTTTTCCGGAATCGCGCGCTATAGAGATCGACGTAACGTAATGGAAATAGGTGAAAAGGATTCTCTATACATTTCTCCTTTGTGTCGAAAGAATACAATCTATAGAACGCTTTGTCGCAAAATAAAATTAAATCTATTATATGCCTGTTTCACGATCTGTTGACATTATCCTTTTTATAATTCAAGTATAGCTAACGAAAAAAAAATTGTTAAACGAATATAGCCCCCACCGATCCAACTTACGAAAAATTAAGAAGACAAACGCGTTCCACACAAAGCGCTTGTAAAATCGCAGCGTCAGCATCAGCCATAACTCTCGGCATTAGGTCAAAAAATTTTCGACGCTCCGCTGTTTTCCGTAAATAAGTTCTTTATACTTTCAACACACTCTCACATATATAGAGGGCTACTACTCAGAAAATTAACGAGGAAGCGAAGAAGCCGCGCAGTAAAAGTGGAACCAGCGGCGCTTCGGCCGATAAAGCTCGTAAATCAGGCAAGAACTGCCGAGACTCGGATAATTCGCGATGGCCCATTGTACACGGGCATATTTCGCTGGAGAGCAAGTGGGTTAACTGCTGCGTCGGCTCGAATGCGATTGCTACCGATTTGCAGCGCGAGGACGACCAGATTATGCGACTCGGAATTGCTGCTGCCAGTGTCCGCACTTGAGCCTTTGGGAGGATGAAGCTTCTAGAGTGAAATGTGGCTGCTTTTTATTTTTAAGTTATTGCGTTTTTTTTTATAGTTTTATTTCAATCATCAAGACTAATGGCCGTGAACGAAGAAAATTAATTTGATTTGTCTAATAACTATCTACTGTGATTTATAAAATATATAATTAAATCAAGAACATTGCAAAATCCACATTAAGGCCCGTTTAATTAAATGACGAAATCAAAGTCGGCGTGATAAGTACAATTTTTCGCGAAATCACGAAACGTCGATATACAGTTATTTTCTCTTTGCTCCCTTTTTTTCATCGCGACTTCCGCACCGTGGGCGTACTTATCCGTGCACTGATATTACAGCGCAAATAAGATCTCGCTCTTCGCAGTCTTCGTACTTACGCCTGAGGTTTATCTCACTGCGGATGAATTTTATTAGCCTCTCTCTCTCTCTCTCTCTCTCTCTCTCTCTCTCTCTCTCTCTCTCTCTCTGACTGCAGCGCATTTTAAAGGGATCATGGATTTCATTGAATGCGGACTTGAATTATTTTATTTCCCTTTTATTATAGTAGTAAAACGAATCCATGATTTTCCTTGTTTAATCCAGGTTATTATCGTGAATGGAAATTTTAATCGATTGGAATCTGGGTATTCGTGAGAGTTGTGTGATTAATTAAAAAATAATTTAAAATTACGTAAATTAATCTTATGCTTTTATTTTATGCCAAAGGGAGCGGAGGACCCGAAGCCGGAGTACACGTTCGAGCTGACGACGACGTTTTTCGCGATCGACAAGGCCGGCACTCTAGTGGTAAACGAAGAAAATCTAGACCGAGACCCTCCAAGTCCCGGTCGTTTTAGATTCCAGGTAGTAGCTCGCGAGCGCAGTGGACTCGCCGCCTCGTCGCCGCTTTCCTTCGTCGTCACCCTCAACGACGTCAACGACAATGCACCAATGCTGCCCATGACGTCGCCCATCACTGTCCAGGCTGGTGAGACTAAACGTGAAGTCATCAAGGTACTGTTTACTTCTTTTTGTTTTAAATCAAAGCATTCATACTCATATGAATTTATAACTAATAAAAATGATAAATGTCGTTATTAGGTCGAAGCGACGGACAACGACGATGGACCGAACGCAGAGATCACCTACAGCATCTACCACGTGTCGAACAACGGACTGCAAAAGTTCAAGATTGACCCGAAGAGTGGTCTGATCGAGTCTGTGGGTAAACTGAATGCTGGCGAGCAATATAGTATTACTGTCCAGGCGACCGACAACGGCGGAAAATATTCGCAGACCATCGTCGAAGTCAATGTCATACCCGGACCCAATACCCGTAGTCCCGTTTTCCAGCAGCAGGTATACGAGGTACAAGTTAGCGAGGGAGCTTCCATCAACTCTACCGTCGCTACCATTATCGTAAGTGTCTCCTTTTTCAATATATCTAATAAATTGTCGAATAAGAATAAAAAATGAAACAATATCGAAGTAGTTTCTATTAAATGACTGAAATGACTATTAATTTTGAGAAATCTTATGCAAGCAATTAATATTAAGACGTCCTGTAATGCACAAACATTCAACACTTCATAATAGCGCTTTCCCAGCAAACCTGAATCCACGTTGTCCTTATTCAAATTTGCAATCTTCAAAATGCACCCGTATCTCTTTACCTAAGAATCCCATTTCCCGAGTGGCACTCCCTCTCTCATTTCCCCCGAGCGACTTCAGAGTTCATCTGTCTTATATATAAAAAGTGACTCACAATCAGTTTCTCTCTCTCTCT
>UCQR01072938.1:2463-14264 GCA_900474235.1 Cecidostiba semifascia
AATGTTCTCCACGTCGAGTCGACGCGATTCTCCGAAAATGCGTGTACAGTTTATTCCATTAAAAAAAGATTGTCTCGTGTTTCTTTTCACCGGCTCGACGGGCGTAACGATGAAATAGCTCTCCTGCGTTGTTTTCTTATTACTAGCGTGTATATGGGAGACACGGAAGGACGATTTTAAAGGTTGATCCTTCTCTTCCGTCGTCTCTCGTATTATACCTATACAAAGGAGCGAATTTTTTCTTTCTTCTGCGTTGACGGCTCGGCTTCTCAAAAGGCAAATCTTGCAAAAGGTAATATAGAGCTGAGGCGAAATAAGGAAACATCTCGGAGAGTGCGCGGGCGTGGTGTATAAGAGGGTATATATATAGAGGAAAAAGGAGCTGCGACGGCAAAAGAAGGCATTTATATTTATAGAGTCAGCTCTCGCTGTTTTCTTCACCGGCTTACAAGTACCGCTCTGTTGTCGTGAAAAGACTATACGCGAAGAGAACTATACTTTTGAATTTAATTATGAATTCAAAAGTAGGGATTGTTAATAACCAGATGGAAATGGGGCATGACGGCAGTTTGAGCGTGAAAATGGAAACGCAAGGAATCGCACATCAATCTTATGCTGAGACCTCATTTACATCGGCGTCTATAAGTAGACGGGCCGATCTTCCGTCCTCTACATTTTTAGCGCGAGACTTGCATTTTCGAGATCGATAGATGCTAAAATTATTAAGAGTCGGTGATTCTCCATTGAAATGTTAATGTTATCAACGGGAACCTAATCAACCGACAGCCTCATCATGGTCTTCCAACGGTTTTGATAAAGAAAAAGTAAAAATTTCTCCTGCGTCTCCAGACACGCGGCAGTCCTTCATTCGAGAAAAAAAATTCGTAGTGGCATCACGCGATCGGCTGCACTAATGTACCTATACCTATATCTATAGCGTTTCACCTGAAAATAATGTCGCGTCGGCGACGGCGACGGCGGCGCACCTATAACCTACCTCGCGCCTCGACGGAAATTTAAAAATAGATGGAGAGTGCGACTGTAGAGGTGTAATATTGGCCGGATATCGCTCGTTTTGGCCGCGGGGCGTGATGAATGAGTTATCAGGAAGCGGCGAGTCATGATATTTATTTTATGGAGAGTGTGGCGGGCGTGTGAGACGAGAAATTATGTAACGCGCGCAAAAAGGATTTTTATGAGGCATGGGATCTTCCATTTTGCTAAGTCAATCGAAAATAGCAGGGGGTTTGAAACGGTCGGATGTAATATTCATATTTTAATCTACGTGGATTTAATAATGTGGTTTTAATTTGATATATGGATAATGTTTAAATGTAATCGTAAATTCCACTTTCTAAAAACATTTTTATCATGAAAATTGAAAACCCATGCAAAATTGAAAATCTGCATTATCATCATTAAATTTCTAACCTTGAATATGCTATAATACATATGCTACTCTTGTCTACTGCAGACGCGCTCGCACTCAAACAATGAAAGTGCAATTTTAACTTCAGCTCAAGCCGTAATAGCAATGGTGCTACACTCCACACACCAACGGCTCCATCCGCATAACGAATATTGCAAGCTCCATTCTGCGCCTTTGCTGAACCGGGATCCAACCCCCGTGAGCGTGTATGCAGTCCTCTGCAACTATGGAATTTCCATTTTGTGCCAGCAACATGCTACTGCAGCCGTCGCATAGCACAGGCATTCGCTCATCTCTTTTGATGCAACAGCTGCAGCTGTGACTGTTTCGCAGGGAGAGAGAGAGAGAGAGAGAGAGAGAGCTAGTGGCTAACTTATACACGCCGCTGGAAGTACAGGAGCTTTGTCAGGGACAATAGGCGCGCGTTTTCGGCTGGACTGGAAGCTTTTTCTGCGCGAGCTTTCGGCTGCAGAGTTAGTTGATTAATTCGTGGAAGTGTAGAGGAAATTTGATGGAAACACAATTTTTCAAAGGGTTTGATATAACGGACATACAAGGTCGTTTCTTTTAATTTTTGAATTTCAAGCTTTTAATTAAAACGTTAATATAACGCAGTGTTCTGGGAATTTTGTAAATTGTATTATTGCTCGCGCGCTGAACACGCTTCTGAAGCAATTTTCCTTTTTCCTGTGCAATAAAAAAGGCTGATGTTTATATAACAAGGGTGAAAATGAAATTTCTTTCTTGATTAAAATTTTTGTTCTGCTCTACTTCTCATTAAATAAATACGTTTCGATGAAACGACTCGTAATAGCCTTCGAAGAATCGAGTTCAATAATGGATTCAGATCTCAAAGAAAGTTTCGTGACTCGGGTCTGTGGATATATAAACTTACGAATCTTTGTCTTGATATTTTATTATCTTCAAAAAGATAATCTGACGAGCTGAAAAAGTTATGTATAGTTTCGCAATTTGTACTTATATGTATAAGAAGAATAACATTTTAGAATCGCATCACTCGATCTTGATAATTATTTAGACGATTCAACGAAAAAGAATGCAACTAAAAGTCAAACGTAAATTTGAAATTACATAACCGCTTCAAATGTAAGAGCTAAGTTAACGCAGATATTTGTCCGATTTCCGCAACTCCAACATTTGCTAAAAATACTTTGAGCGTAAAATGCACAGCGAGTTATTTGCGTGTTTGCTTGTTTGCTTGCAAAATTGTGAGGCAAAATTATAAGCGCGCGCGCAAGCGGGGAGTGTGAGTTACTCACTGGGAGGGTATGTCGGAGTCAGTACTGCCGCGAGCTTTTTGCTAATATTTTATCGCGCATCCATTAAGAAAACGTTAACGGCTAGCTTTCGCAGCGTTTGATAATTCAAATGTTATTTTCAACGACAATTTGCGTATATCTTTCATTTCGTCCTATATAATTAAAACGGAATTTTCTAGTTTACTCGACACAACAGAAGAAGTTATTATATCTTAAAAAATTTACATTGTTACGCATACTGGACATTAATTTTACATTTTTTCATCATCTTAGCACAAGCATCTTTATAATCATCATTTTTCGGAGCGATGTTTCCAGAAGGTATAATGTACCGAGGCAAACAAAAGCTAATTAGGAGTAACCGCTTTAGCTAATTACAGCTTGGACCTCCCTAATCGAGCTCCTTTCTCCATTATGAGCAAAATATGGACACGCACAAGTCGAGCAAGTTTTAACGGGCTGAAATCACGATTACAATCCAAAATCATCCAATTAAGCTTGCCTTACATTTTATTGATGACCGTCGAGCATAGTCAATTAATAGTAATTACAAAATATTACGTCCGAGCATTATAACAAACGATTTAATTAATTAACAATAATTTAATGAACAATACACCCGCTAGCCATTCTAAAAAGCCCATTTTAGTAAAAGCTTGTTTTCTCTAAGAAATCGATTTTACAATTATTACGTGTCTCCATATGTTCCTTTCTTCCCAATAATATATACACAGCTGATGGCCACGCGACTTACTTTTTAACTATACGCATTCAAGACGAAAGCACACTACAGAGGCAAAAGCCGTACACGTATATATGGATATAGGTATACGCAAGAGCTAGATCTAGTCTCCGGCGTGAAAGGGCCATTAATCTAACTCGCGCGAGCTCAAGCTCGAAGATAAGACAGAGGGACACGACGAATGGTTGTCCGTTTCGCTACTGTTTTTCCCGTGGGTCGTCGCTCGTGTCTCCGTCCTTTTTTCCCGCGCAGGGCTTGACTCTTCTGTCTTTCTGCACACGTTTTTTGTCTGTCAGTCGGCGACAGGTGACCTGTAGTACTCCGGCTTGAATGTATAGGGCTATCCAGAAACAAATAGAATCTTAAACATAACATGTATGATGGGGAAACAACTGGTGGGTAAAATGTGATTATGAAATGAGGGAAAAATAAAAAAGAATAGTATGATTCGAATTGATGCGAATTTCCGGTATTTCAGCTCGAATACCCACTTAGCCGTCTATTATATATATTATACACACTCGACACGCTAAATCTCATTCAAAGTAAATAGCTGAATTGTTAATCCACGCGCGCCTACCGAAATCCTCGCGATAAACCATAATAGAGCAATTTTAATCCACTAAAAAAGACATCTCTTACTAAAACATCTCGCCGGCTAACGCGTCCGCTAAGAGAGTGACTCTCCTCTCTATTATATTATACCTTCCCCTTTCACAAAAATGTTTTTCCTCCTCTTCCTCCTCGTAACTATCTTTATCTATTCATCAGGAATTTCATTCGCGAACTTTTTGCTCTCTACTTTAATGCTTCTTCTCGGCGCATCTCTCCCTTTGTCGCATGACTCGCTTCGTCTTCTAATACACCGTCACTTTATCACCCGTTTTTTTCACTTTCTCAGCTGCACCTGGCTGAGCCTCCTACATCTGTATTTCTCTTTGTATACAATATTATATTATAGGAATTCATCACAAGCCGGTACAGAGACACTACACGCAAGCTTGTCGCATTGTCTATTGTGGCAGTATAGTATAGTACGTGGATTCGCGCAGTGCTGAGCAGCGTCTTGGTTGAAAACAGCAGAAGCGGGTGCGCCCGAGATAAGGACTTTCTCGAGTCGCAGTTTCCTCGAGTGCTTAATTAGATTGCGACAGCATTTTTTGAGTTGCGTCTCCCTCGCTCGTACGCGAGATAAGTTGTAAGTTTGTCGGGGCGAGAGCTGGCAGCTCTTTCTCTCTCCCTCGGCTGATGTGATTCTTAATTTGTCGGGACGAGTTCGAGAGAGCGAGGGAACTTTGTCAGAAGATAGTATACACTTGACGTTTATTCGACTTGAGAAAAATTTCCAGGCCAACTGTCGCGACTCTCTCTCTCTGATATCTGATGCTTTTAGCGCTCTATCGAGTTCTCGAGGTGGAAGTATTAAGAGATACCCGAGTTTTTGACTAATTTTCAACTTGATTACGCTAGAGTTCTTGTTGTATATGTATGTGTATATAAGCAGAATTATCTTCAGATGATTTCAGTGAACGAGCAATGTCTGCCTGTTATTTCTATCTACAGTAGTTTACTTAAATAACTTGAATTTCAATTTCCATTTCAAATCGTACATCGTCCGCATAACGCGCATTGTAAATATGTAAATGCAAATACGCGTGCAAACCCTGAAATGAACATTCAGATACACGAATGGGTTATTCGCATGTAATGTGCATAATCCTCTTACCTCGTCACTTATTTTCAATCCAAAAGGCTCGTATAATAAATCCTCTGTATATGCATTCTCGAAAATTACATTTTTAGCGAACTAAAAAAGCATTTTGCAAAACTTTCGCATTCGATGTGAGAATAAACATTAATATCTCCATTTTTTCGCCTTCAAAATCCCATAAACTTCATCAAACTCGGCCGCTGGCAAAGCCCGAAACTTTCCGACCCTTAAATTCGCTGTTTATTCAAAGGACACACTAGGCGACAGGCCGACAACAGCCGCTGCCGCCACCACGCCAAATTTTAATTAAATTTCCACTTTCCAACTTTTTCCCGGATATATGAAACTCTTAAATATGCAAACCGTCGAGCTGCACCCGTGTAACATCCGACAGCGCGAAAAGAAAAAAAAACACAGCCAGCGGTAGTGTCGTGTGCTCGCAAAATAAGAAGATTTACAAGCGGCACGCTTTTTACACTCGAGCCCTGCAGCGGCGACGCTTTTATCATAATTGAAGGGGTTACACGGCAGCTAAGTGATTTAGCGCGAGTTCACGCTACGCTCTGGATTTTATTAAAAGCTCGCTCGTGTATACATGATGCACAGCTCACTGTCGCGTCGAGGATTGCTCTCGTTTTATATGCACTCTCTACGATCTCTGAAACGTTAACACCGCGGGGGCTTGTTTATATTCGCTCGTTCAACGCGGCGCGTCCATGCCGAGAATTACGCAAACAAATGCGTACTTGATGACGATCGGGGTCAGTGTGTGATAACTGTAGGCCGAAGATATCGATTGATATGTTCGATGCCGTCGTGTTGTCGAGTTTTCTACGATCAAATTGCTATTAACGAAATCTCGTTATGTTGTTGGGTGTTGCGCCGCCGTAGGGTGATATGAATTCTTTGCGCCAGCTACGAGTTTGCTTGCGCTTCGCGGATCTAATTGTGGCTCCGGGGGCTGCGAGAGGACTTTGCGAGTTTGTTTCGCTAATTATAGAATTCAGGTGTAGCAGCTTCGAGAGGATCTCTCGAGCGTGCAGGCTGTGATTTCACTCTACTCGAGATTAATTTTCTTCTTTGCGAGCTTTGAAAGTCAACTATATTGATGAATTTCAATCAGCGCGTATTTTTACTCTGTGCGTGGTTGGCTTATATATCTAATAGAGAACACAGTTTTCAAAGAATAAGAAAACATCATTTTCTTGAAACTTCATCTCAACAATCTATAATTAAGTCGGCGCTAGAGAACGCAAGACAAGCCGCACTTTACGAGTCATCCAACTTGATGAACACAACGAGCCAACCATCGGCCACAAGACCAAATAAGCCGTGGAATCTCCGGTGGTATGGAAATTTTAATAGAACTTTATACTACGACGGCTTGCGCACTATCTCAGGCTCTCGCGGGGAAGCGCAACTCCAAATTACTCCTCTGTAGAGTATAATACACGAGTAGTCGCACGAGTGAGTAGACGATATTGGCGGGATCCAGTGCAGTGCACGTATACGAAACAAGGAAACTAATGTTGATGCACGAAATGACAAACGACTGTGCAGAGCAGGGTAAAGTACCAAAGGAGTTCAAAAAAGCTGGAATAGAAGAGCGACAGTGGCGCGCGCGCAGATCCAATATAAAGCACGGAACCACTGTGCTGCTCTCTTATTTCTATTTTACGATGCTCAGTCTTCCCGTGCAAGAAAATACTGTGTACCTATATGTATATACGCGTGCGGCTGGCAACTTCATCCATTTTTCATGATTTCCCACGACGGACGGGAGGAGAGAGCTCGCGATAAGACAAAAAGGTATATATAAAAGAAGTAGATAGAAGAAGAAGCTGTTAGCTTATGCTGGTTGTTCCGTCGTCGCGGCCACCTGCTGCTACTGCTGCTGTGGATCTGGATCCGTTAGTTTTTGCATCAGCCGTGCTTTTCTCGGTCTGGAGATACAGCTGCGCACGAATATGTTGCAAAAGTTTTGCTCGGCGCGAATAATAGCTTTTTGCTAGACGGATAGTGGGGGCAACAGCTGAATGAGTTATACCTTTATAAGAAAGTATTATTTAAGTAGTACGAGTCAAGCATAATGCGGCGCGTGTCGATGTATCGTATACATCGATTTTACAGATGAGAGACGTTGGCTTTGAAATTCATGAATAAAATAACAAGCCTGAACCCCGGTCTACGTCTCGTTATTAGCCAGTTTCGATCTGTGGAATGAGCGAGAAAGAAAAATCCAATTCAGCGCAGTGTAGCTTTAACAAAGTGGTTCGCGCACATCGCGAGGTTTCAGGAACGGCCCGACCATCATATTATATCGAAGTTTCCCCGTTCCGTCGTCACCACCGGTATATCTATCATACAACGCATTTCCTCTCAAGAAGGTGGAGGAGAGTAGCAAACGAAGTGGAAGAGACCGAGAAGAATCCTTGAGAATACGTGCGCGCTTGGTAAGATTGTAAAGTGGATCAGGATGACAGCTAGGATGCTGTGAAAGGAATGTTCAAAGGACCAGTTTAAGTATCAATCCTGTAGCTACTTAGCTCTCTCGTGGAAAGGGCAATTTATTCCACGGCCGAGTGAAAGTTTATTAGAAGAAACAAAAGTCTAAAAATAACTCTGAGGAGCCTTTTTTTTATTTAAAAGCTATACCTCGCTGATTAGGACAAACTTGCTCCAATAAATCTTGTGCGCACCCTCACGCGACGGAAAGAAAGAAAACAGTAGCCGAGTGAAAAAAAACCTTGGGAAGAAGCCGGCAAGGGCTCTCTCTTTCTCTTTCTTTGTCTCACCGCACGCAAGATAATCAAGAAAAGATGCCGGGGCGTCTTTTAACTCTCCGAGGGATACCGCCGCGCCAGTCAAGCGGAGGCTCGCCCCATGTATCAGTAGCGCATTTTAGCTCGCATTAAAAATGGATCCGAAGACCGCTAAACGACATCAAAAAACCATCTGCTTTCGACCTTGTTTTTAGTTTTGCCGAGTTCTGTATATAGCTTGAGCAGGGAGTTGAATTGTGCCCCTTATGGTCTCTCTCAAGCATGAGAAAGATAAGGCTTCGAGAGTAGTACGTCAGAGATTTTATATCAAACTATTTAGGAATGCATTAATGTTAGAGGATCGAAGCAAATCGTGGGAATGGAGCTGAGCTTGTATATAGAATCAGGGTTAGAGCAAAATCGATATTTCGCTGATGCCTGCACACGTCATGAGTTTTTTCGTTGTTTAGCGAAGCGTTAGCGCATCCTTTGCATAACAACTCTAATTGACGGCTTTAATTATCTATAAATTACAACATCTTAATTAATTAATTAATATCTTAATTAATTTAATTGTGTACAAAGTAACTATATTGATACTGCATCAAACACTGTTGAAATTAATTGTAGCAATATATTTTGTTCTGAAATATAATAGCAAAACTCAGATCACAATCAGCCTGAATTAACCGAAGTATAACCATTCGAAAACATCGACAGCAACAGTTCCACTATACACAAGCATCACGCGGCTCGTGCGATATAATGCTTCGCGGCGCGGGAGGACCTGTAGAGCCAGACAGTCAGTTCGATATATACAGCAAAGCCGTCCTCGCGGGGCCATCGGTAGCGGGCGTTCGATAAGGTGCGCGATACTACGCGTATACGCGTGGGAATCGATTAGCGCTCCCTTGCGAGGCTCTTTACATGCGTGGTTTTTGTTTTTCGAGCTCGTAACTGCTGCTGGACCGAGAGTCGTTTCGATGAGTTGTGAGCGCCGAGATACGATTATTAAGGGTACTGTTGCCGAAGGCCGTTGCGTATAGAGTTATTGTAGTTTTTATAATAGCAATTAGATTGATCGCTTTCCCCTTTACCAAAATAAATTGCCGTACTCATTTGAGGTACGAATACTTTATATATTATAATCTCTTAATCCTCGTACTAATGCAACGTATAATGATAATGAAATTTCCTCTTAATATCCGGATTTGTTTTAAATTGAATCCTTTGGGGCCTTCAGCCTCACTGCACGCGCAATTATACTTCCCTCTGTTAAAAAATTTATCTTTTTCAATAAAAATTTTAACACTATTTTTTTTTTATTACCAACATCGATTGCTGCGTTATAAGCTCTATAACAATTTTAACATTAGTTGCAAGCACCAATTTCCTCCTCGATTCAATAAATCCACAAATAACTCTCCTGACTACGCAAATGGCGCTCCCTATGCTGATATCCACCTACATCGAACCGCGATTCTCGTGGGCGAGCGCTTGCATCGGAGCGTTGTCTACGTCTCCGAGACTTTATTTTATGTATAAGCATGAGAGAGAGAGAGAGAGAGAGAGAGAGAGAGAGAGAGAGAGAGAACGCCGCGTTGGTATTATCTGATTTCCTCCTATCTTTGGCTCGCAGTTCTAGCTGCAGCGCTGGCTATTGCTTTTGTAGCAACGAGAGGATCGTTTGCGAACGAGTACTCGTGGCGCTGGTTTACGATAAAACGGTGGCGGCTTTCCGCGTTTGTTATTTTATATGAAAATTCTGCGCGCCAATATAGACATTGGCTTATTATTTCTTGAGGGAGTTGAAGGAAATTGTTGTATAGCGACACGATGCAGCGAAATGATGCAGCAAAATTATGATAAATTTTGAGTATACAAGTTAATAATAACTATTTTATTAAAACGCATAAAATGGGTTATGAACTACGTAATGACTGGATATTCGACCCATTGATACAGTCTCATTAATGTAGTTGGCGTAAATTTAGAAATGCACTGAAACGTGTATAATTTCTGATATCTGAAAGCACATTTCCTCAAAACAGATAAACTACAATTAAACGTAATAGTGCCTATAATTGTTGTACACGTGTACGATGGGCATCCAGGCAAATTTGAATAAAGCTGTTGATAGTATGCAAAACCGATTATGAACAGGTGGCAGTTGCACAATAAAATCTACTTAACTCGATAACCTCAATAAATATTCCCTGTATATAATCCCGCTTCTATATCAATTACAACATCAGCTTGAATATTATCTATTTGTAAAATGTGCATGCGTTCAATATGAATAAATATTCTAAAAGCAACCTTCGAGATTTGTACATACACTGCGAATCTCTTTTTCAATTTTCAACTAAAACATAATTATAGATTTTATTATTTTGTATTATTATTAATTACCTATCGCAATCCGGGTAGTGCTCTAACATCCTACACTCTTCTTTACAGCATACTGAAATCCTGGGACGAAAACTTCACTAAAATACAAAATAACTCGTAGCATGCACGCTGCAAAATCAGATTATTCTTCAATCGAAGCGCCAAAAAATCGGCACCCAACAAAATCTCCCAGTCTCTTGTATTTCGACAAAATCACTCGAAAAACCTTCACCCCTATAATCGATAATAGTCGCAGAGATTTAAACAAAAAAAATCACACTGTGAGTATAAGCGCGTGTCAATCTCGCAGTGATGAAAGTCCGCGCTCGAGCAGGCGGCGCGTCCGTCGACTTGCGCGGCTAGCCGTAAACTGAACCGAAGCGCGCGACGCGTCTCTTCTCTCGATTCCCTCTCTTGCTCTGGCGCGCGCATAGGCCTCGCCCGCGACGCGGCGCTCGGGAGCCTTTAAATTCGCCGCACCAACCACGTCGTAGATATATGTATATGTAACACGTGAAGGAACCTTGTGTGTACATACGGTTGATTTCCTCGACTGATGGATAAGCTTGCAGGAGAGCTGGCTATTTACGCTCATGCCGAGTCGTTGGAATTATGCTTATTGTGCGGCGCGCTGCGATTTACTTGGCTGGTGGGCTACACTGTGGTGGGGTGGAGAGAGAAAGCGCGCGCAAGTGTTTATTCTGTCGTTAGCGAACCGATAAGAGGCCTGATTATTTTTGTAGTGGTGCGCTGGTTCGAGGCTTTTTTTCCCTGTACTGCGTAGTATTTTTTTCGTTTGTGTGCCTGTTGATTTTGATCCGCGCTTGTTGAATAAACGCGAAGAATTTGTTTTTCTCCTATTATCTACGACGTTGCGAGATTTTTTGCTTATAATAAAAATTTATTGTCATTACAAAGACTTTGGTTTTAGGATGATT
Organism: Cecidostiba semifascia; assembly: GCA_900474235.1. NCBI lineage: Eukaryota > Metazoa > Arthropoda > Insecta > Hymenoptera > Pteromalidae > Cecidostiba > Cecidostiba semifascia. Next base: position 13,717 of record UCQR01072938.1, read on the forward strand.
ATACATATGCTCTTTGCACAGAGCTAACGTTCATGTTTTACTAGGGAAACAATTTCCAAATATTGCAGTGTATATTCTGCCGGTTCTGTGAATCATCCAAACTAAACATTACAATGTTATTGTTTTCGGACATAGATATCGGGTGCAGTAGCCCACAGGGCGATTCGCGAATGACATCATGATCGATGTGCAACGACCTGCCTAATATACAGCGCAATTTCGATTTCGACAAAGCACCGAGGACGAACGAGAGAAATCACGTTGCGGCGATACTTATCGCATTATGTGCCCCGATCATTAATACGTCGCGTTACGCTTGAATCGGTCGGTGTAATTTTTACGATGATCTTGTGATATGATAGTTTATACTAGAAATAACGATTTTTCGTTTTTATCAAAATGGTTTGAGAAGCTTGATTATAAATTTTAGGAAAATCTCGGCAGTTTCTGTCTGATGTATATACTCGTGAGGATTATAAGTTTTCGGTTGGTCTTCAAACTTTACTTATTTGCAAAGTATATGAACCGAGCAAGCTTGAGTCCAGTGT
>UCQR01072939.1:0-24756 GCA_900474235.1 Cecidostiba semifascia
AGAGAGAGAGAGAGAGAGAGAGAGATGGGTATGTGCGCACATGGGATAAGGGGGATGTGCGTAGAGACTGGGCTCCGGCAGCAAAAACAGAATTTATCACCGCGAAACGTCACGTTCGACTAAAGGCGCAGATTAGACTTTGCTCGCTCGTTCGTCGGTCGGTCGTATATATATATGTGCGCTTGCGTTATTCGATCATCATCATTCGCTTGGAATTTCCCCCTTTCTCTATAAATGGCGTTGTGAAAACTTTATCGCGCCGAGATATACACATAGCGTCGAACTATGTGTGTATTGTAATTATCGTTTGAAAATTCAATTTTTCTCCGTCTCCTTCCGTTGATCATGACAATTTGATATCCAAATAAGTGCTTGTGCCTTTGCTGTATAGGTTCATGCGAGTGTGTGACATATATAGACAAATCCCGTTTTTTTTTTTTGTGATTATATGATCGGCTCTAATAAATATCATCAGTTATGCGGAGGAAGGCGATATAGCAGGCTAAATATTGACTATTTATGACGGAGAATATACAGATGATGATTCGAAATTTCTTCAGCTTAGAATATGTGAAAGGACTTATCAATAAAGTATTATAGGCGTCATATATCGCGCGCAAAAGGTATGCTAAGAAGTTTCGAAGGTCTGGGAAATACCAGGGGGCTGATGTATATACTCACACACACATACACAGCATTCGTGACTCGAAAAATACGGCGCCGCGTCGGTATGGCGGGGGAAAAAAAAAATTGGTCCTGGAAAGCGAGAAAAGCGAGGGTGCCGGGAAATACCTATTCGATCGTAACAAGAGGGAGATATCGTCGTCTATAGAAAGGTCGCGCGAGGAAGCGATGGCTCAGAATTAGGTGTTATAAGTGTATATATAGGAACGTCGATTATGCGGGTCGAATTTTCAGATATCAGTTGGTATTATATAGCGTATATGAAAAATGAAAGTGGAATGTTGTAACGTGGAAAATCGATAGGCTATATAGCTTTCGGGGTATAACAAAGGGCGGCACAAATCGAGGCACTCGCGAGGATAATAAAGATAAGCTGTGTGTTGTAACCGGGAAAAAAAAAAGGCAACTCGACGTATCATGTATATACGTTGTAGACTCTTATCGCGAACAAGCGCATGCACATGCATATGTACAGCCAAACCTACTGTCATTCACGCTGTTTTCTTATAATTTTAACGACGGCAATTACACACGACTGTTGTTAACCTGCACAGCTCTACGAGATTTTCAACAAGACACGTATATAACCATCATCAATAACTTACAGTCGTCGTCGTATACGTTGGAAACTAGTTCCTTTAACTAAAAAAGCCCTCGACGGCTGGGTCGGCAAACTTAATCACCTCGGGCAAACAAAAAAATAAAGCGAAACCTTCAGCCCCCGAGGCTCTTCGGGGGAAAAGTATATAGCCAAGAGCCGGGGAGAAAAAACAAGAGACACGGCTCCTCCTGAGCGCGTTAATGGAAATGAAACGACGATCCACTCGACTGTCGCCAGGTATCAGAGCCTATTCTATATATGCACACGCTAAGTCTTATAGAAACTGCCTATGATTTAAATTCGTAAGCTTCATCGAATTTTCAGATCGCTGAATATCTCTATATCATTTATTACCGTGGTTTAATTGATAAGCGGTTTAATTCTTATAACCGAGAGATAAGAATGTATATTCAGTGAAGAATCGAGCAGAAGAACATTTCTATACAAATCCTTATCGAAACAATATGTTGTTTTCTCACGAAAGCCACACTATACGTTATATAGTCGTTCTCTCTCCAGACCCATCATCGCAGCGGGGGCTCGTCTGAGGCATCACCGGAAGCCGCACAGTCTGTGCGTATATGTATGTAGACATGCGAAAAAAAGAAGAAATAACGCGGGCGTAAATCTGTATACCTATATAGGTATACAGTAGACGCAGACGGCCGCTGATTCACTCGAGTTTGCAACTCTTGAATAGAATTCAAAGAGCGCAGGTGGGCGAAGAGCCGCGAGTGGATTTTTAATTAAGTATACGAGATGAAGGGCCGACGAGCCATATGGCCAGTCCTTTTGTATATATGAATTCATTATGTTAATAGGTATTTTGGAAGATTATAGCCGAAAAAAGTATACGCTCGACTCCTGTTGAGATTGAAAAGTTTCTTCAGACTCTGTATTAATACTAAAAGCGATATGAATGTGAACCACTTATCGCGGCGCGTTCGGGTTTGAAAAATCTTCTTACGCCATATTATATTCTGCAGACGGAATCGAATTTTTACACATACTCGATGAGCTCGAGAGTTTTCCAGGAAAACGTCCATCAGTAGTCTCGAATCTATTTCATGATGGAGTATACGAGTAAACACATCGTTATACCTCTATATTCCACTGTATATATGTATACCGCAATCAATCATTACTAATTAAACAGAATAATATAAACCGCGCTTCCGGAAAGAATCGCTCGTCGGATCCTCTCGTCCAACTCTCTTTTCTCATACCACAGCTGTATATAGATGCACACGATGGGAAACCGGAGAGAAGATGATCTTCATAATCATCAGGTGCGCGCGACGCGCGAATCGGCATGACGAGTCTCTCTCTCTCTCTCTCTCTCTCTCTCTCTCTCTCTATCTCTTTCTTTCCGAGTTCGGGTTTCTCGCGGCGCTTTTATAACAACTTATGTATATACTCTCGCGAGCGCGCGCGCGCGCGCGCGCGTTGACGTCAAAGCTGACCCTGGTTTCAGTATAGCGGCGCTCGCGCGCGAGGCACTGTACTCTCGAGATCATCACATGAACGACGGTGTATATACTGGATGCACGTATATTATAACACTCTACTATACTGCTGCAGCGCAACGACTGCGATCTCGTGTATGTGTGCGTATGTTGTGTCTACGACCGCGAGCGATATATTCTGTATCAGCGCATCGCGCACGTGATTCTTCCTTGTGCGATTTTGGTAAAATAATAAATGGTCCAGCGAAAATCACCTGCAGATATATAGAGTAGTCGTATCTGTTATTGTATATACGTATATTGCGGATTCAGCGCTTTTTTTTTATATACAATTATTTTATTTTATTTTCACTCTCTTGAATCGCCCATATACTGCTTTTTTCAATATTCAAATGTCGCGTTATACGCCGACAACATCAGGCGAGCAAAAACAACTGGCATTGAACGAATGGCCGTTTGAGCAACTTCGACTACATAATAATTTTCGGGACTGCGAGCACGTGTCTTTGGCGCGCTGCGGAAAATCTCGTATTATAAAGCTGATGCGTGCGTGATTTTCGTAATCGAGCCTGATGCATCAGTGTCGGAGCTGAATAGAGAGAGGTGTTCAATTTTCATGATGGTGATGATGATGATGGCGCGCGACGACGACTCTCGTAACCGAGAACTTTGTGACGTCAGCGAAGCGATTCATGCTCTCTCTCTCTCTCTCTTTCTCTCGCGTCGTGTATTGTTTCGTAATACAGCGTGTACCCATATACACGAGTGTATACACGATTCGAAAATTTTCTCTGAGATTATCAGCGATTTCGAGGAATCCACGCGTGACGTGCACCGCTGCGCTGACAAAAGCGATAAAAGTCCAGCGTTTCATTGTATACCATTGAATAACCCATACGTTTATTGTAATAAGCCCTTTTGCAGTGCATGACGACAACACGCACCGGTAGCTGATGATTCGTATTATACGCGTGTCAGAAAACATAATTACCGGTTATTATTTCCTGGCAGGTATATCGCGCGATACGTATACACTCACGCACAATAGGAAATTTTTCAAAATTTTTATTTGTCCTAATAACAAACGTGTCAGCTATATATATATTGCACAGCTATACAGTCAACAAGAGTGTATAAAGGTTTATTGACTCAGTGTTGCCTCGTGAATTTTTAAGTATATACGCGCGACGTGTTGTATAAAGCTTTCAGCCGGATTGAACCGCGATAATTCCGCTATTCGTCGCGGCCGAGGATTCCAGAGAACACACAACAAAGAGACCGGCGGAAGGAAAACTCGCGACGACGATATCTGCGATTAGATTGTATATAAATCGAGTTAATCCACACTCATCACTGCGTTATAGCAAAAGCTGCCGACGTCGCTAGGGAATTGAATAAGCGAGTTATCTTAATACTTAAAGACTATAAGAGCGTCGTATATATGTTGCGAAAGTCCTCTTGCACTTTGGAATCGCGAGGTATATATACATGCTAGAATGCACAAGTCACTTTTGTTTGCTTATCTGCCGGATAATTGTTGATGTTTCATTGCTGAACTCCGAGGATTACAGAATTGTTGTTTGTTTCTCGAGATAAAGTTTATTCTTTTTTTTTTCTCTCAATTTTTTACACGTTTTTAACGTAAATTTTTCGAATCTGATCAGATTAATAATGACGTACTGCGTCAAATGAATATTGTCCACGAATTTCCATGTGAATTGAAAAAATTTACGCGATTACATGTGTCTCGGCTCAGAGCTATCGCGTAGGTGCGCGCATATTATCTCAAGCGCGCATCAGTGCGGAAATGCTTGGCATAAGCGTATCGATCGCCACCCCTCTATGCTTCTTTTTTGGAGAATCTGTTTGATGTGCCGTGATTTCGGGAAGCTCGATATCGTCGGGTTACACATATGTTTACACGGCGTGATCTTCTACTTCTCTTGCCGGGTTTCTGTCGAGATCTCGAGATCGTGTGACGTGTTATTACTAACTCGATTAATTAGCCGAGGTTGAGCGGATGATAAAATTTATTGATTTTGATTGATGATAGTAAGAAGTAATTTCGGAAGACTATACCGCTGTTATATATATGGATAAGTTTTATCTCACAGATTGTAAGTGAGTTTTACGTCGTCCTTTCATGCTGCTGACAAATACAATTATGCTAAGATCTTCAGTTATGGCGCGAAGGTATTTTAATGCAATAATAATCGCCGCGAATAACACAATTAAAGTTTATCAGCCGTTATTGACGTCACACGGCGTGTGTTTTTTTCATTGCCGCAAACAATTAGAGTGCGCGGGCAACTATAAAAATCTAACGTTAGGAAGTATTCGTGCCGATTCTAGTTTATATACACATAATTTTGAAATGTTTATTTTATAAACGTTTACCGGATAATAAACGACTCTGGTGTGTTATTGTCTCCTCGCGTCCGCGAAGACAAAACACACGTTAAATATTCATATTCGAGATAAAGGCAGTTCTACCTGTCAACAAGATATTTGCTTCTCCTTCAAAGCTGCGACGCTGAGAACTATATACGCGAATACTTGCATCGGCGATCAAAAGTTCCAAAATTAGAGAGCAGCCGCAACTGAAATTTAATACGGGACATAATTTGCATAAGAAAATTATACTCCGGCAGCGCTGCAATCATTTCGGAAAATCGTTGATATAGGGGACGAAGATAATACTCATATATATATACATCAGTCTACTCCCAGCACAGTTGATGCCTAGTCGATACTCTCCTGCTATATCTCCGCAAAGCTGTTGTAGATTTAATCGATTTTTCATCCCCGCGGCGCACTGTGTGTGTGTGTGTGTGTGTATATATACCCAAGTTTATACTCGAATCCTTATCCATTTTTCCCACGGGAGCAGGCACGTGTTTGATTAATCAGAATTTCAGCGAGTAGCAATTTCACGCTCGCGCGAAATGGAAATAAAAATAGAAAAGAGATGACGAGGAAGGCCCATTATATACCGCGAGCGAATATAGCGAGGAAAAGGGATCGTGTCGGCGCGTGCTTACCGATAATCTGCGAATCGATCGATGTAAAATTTCCTCCATCTATACTCTTATACGCTACGATGGCAGCTCATCCTATATACTCGCAGGGAAATTGGTCTTTACACCGGTGTGAGATGAGCGTTCTAATACTATATACGTACGTTTCATCGGCGAAACGATTTGACTCATCATAGATAACGATGCTATTCTTTTACCATCAGCTATACTCGTTTACGTTTTGATGCACCCGGCATCTGTTAAAATTCCAAAAGCCGTTTTATTCCAAAGCAAATCTCGAGGCTATTTTCGAAAATCATCACACAACGCACCCACGCTCAACTGTATCCGTGAAAGTAAGCCAGGTCTCGGGAGGGTCGTGTCGTGCAGTGCAACGCGCACATACATACCTACAGATACATATACACAGATATATAGAGTTATATCGCAGAGCGAGCAACAGTTTGAAGTCCGCCGGGGCCTCGAAACTCGCGCGCTCTTAATCATTCGGACGTCGCGCGGGGGCTGATATGCTGCCGGCTTAATTGGGCATTCGGGAGTCACCGAGAAGATACCTATGTATACTCTGTGCGTGTGCGCGCAATCTCTTTGTTGTCTTGAGAACTTGCGCTTCGAGACTATGTAATTTGACTCGTCGGCGCACAGAGTATATGTAAATTTTTTTTCCGAGATAAAAAAAAATCCTTATAACAAAAGAAGAATTTTTTTCAAATTACTTTTCCGGATTCTTAGCAAATTATACATATATTATTTTACTCGTGACTTATTTTCTCCGTGCGCGATTTGCGCACAATTTTCATATCATCGCGTATGGTATAGTATAGCTGATGTGTATATGAAATATTCACGAAAATTGCAGAAATTTCAAAAGAAAGCGGCTCGCATTCATTTTCTTCCGTACGGAGGATATAGTTGTGAAATATTCAAAAGTAAAAAATTTGTCTGCTTGTAGAAGTATATGCGTAAAAGCGAGCGAAAGCTCCGAGTGGTTTAAAAAACTTTATTCCAGGAAGTCTTGAAAATGCCCGGAAATTAAAAGTATAATGCTCGCCGTTATTTGCGGAGGAGGTAATACTGAATTCGCGGCATAGCACACAGTAGAGTATTCTAGGCCATAAGTCTCACGGAAAGCGAATTTCAGCAGCTTTTCCGCGAAATTATATTACGAGTTGTTTTGCGCCCGTTTCCGGCGAATAAAAATACGCTATATATATAGCGTCTTTGTCGCGATAATTTTCAAAAAGCTCTTTGTCGAATTCGTTTTTAGCAAGCTCAGCGGCTCTTGCAAAATTTCGTCGACCGCAAGCTCCCGCTTTTCTCGAAAATTCACGCTAAAAGCTTTGGGGACAAGTTCCTGCATCAAGCTGCCTTTCAAACTCTCTCTCTCTCTCTCTATACACTCGGCTATGTACACACACTTTAAAAAATTCAAGACGTGTTCGCTCGCCCGGACATAATCGTCCTAAACTAACTAACTGCGTCTTTTCCGCTCGTAATGTATACCTGTATATATACAGCAACTACTCGTCGCTCGAACATTATGTATAGCCGCAAGCCCTTCGGCACGTACACATTGCTTTATTATGCGCAAGACGCGCTTTTCTGGCTGATAATGTGTGCGGGCCTTTGCGAGCGCTTTTTTGCGTCGTGCTAGCGGTTAATTATTGACGTGTACGAGCACAGTATAATGATATACTTATTTGGTGGCGGTTCTTGTTAGATTACGTGAAAAAATTCAATGTACAGGGTCAGGATGTATATTTTTGTAACCGGGATTTAGGAGGATTAATATAGATTATATATTCCCTTATTTTTATGCATTGAGATGAACATTCTCGGAGTAAACAAATTTTAATTTGGGTAAAAGAAGAGTAAACTGCTCGACTTTTCTATATACCAGTGTTATATCAATTCAATCCTCTAATAAAATTTTTCGTAATATAAATCAGCACGTACCCGACCCAGTATACCTTGAACACACTTTCCTGTTTAGGTCTTCGACAATTAGTAAGGTCACGTTCTACGCACCAAGTGACCTCAGATCAACTTAAATTATTAAAGCATGGACTGTGTGTAACCTTTCGTAATACGAAAACAAGCGATCTACGATTATATCGTCGAGTGTGAATGTGATGATAAAAAAAAAATACATTCATGAAGACATCTGTGAAATTATGTAACGCTCTTAAGTCCTCAATAACGCACTCGCGCACACGTGGGCTCAAGTCTCTCATAGTACATACCTGAATTAGAATTTCTAATGAATTTTTCAGCGATTATATCGATGATGCTCTATCCAGTCTCAGACTTCCTATGTACTGAAGTATATATACTATACATTAAAAAGAATTAATTTAAAAGAATAATCTTCTTCAATATTACAGCTATGACCACAGTTAAAATTCGCCTAATATAATATAGGTGTATAATATACACACCTCGTACGCAATAGAATATCACGAGTCATCGTGTCGCTGCAGGAACGAGTATATTCTCGATAAAAAAAAAAGATGTTATCCAACAAATGCTCATCTTTTCTCACACTCATCGTTTCATACATTATTCCGTGAATGTTTGTATATAAAAATTACGCAACGACGAGAGCCGCATCTGCCATAGCGTTATTATATAAAAAACAAGCCTACTTTTCTCGATATATAGCCAGGTATAATCCTACATATGGGATCGTCAACGTGTGTACGACTCAGGGAATAGAACGGCGAAACCCGGAACACGATCGTCTCGTGACGCTCTCACACGATGCGGCGCACGAATTCCGCCTGTCTCTTCTTGTTCGTACTTATATACCTCCGTTTTCGACATACACACAACTTACTTAATACGCGTCATCGCTCGACGACGTCACAAGCCCGGAAACGCACCGTTTTGCGATGTTAAAAAGGAGGCTTCGCGGCGATTGGAATCACCAAGTATAACGGCAACGACGTTCCGCGCGTGTCTCGTGGGATTTGTCCAGGAAGGAAGACTTCCTAGCAGTTGGAAAATCTAGGTGGCTACGATTCGATCAAGCAGAAAGCTTCGAACATCTTCTTTTTTTTTTTTTAAAGATCCGAACGGAAGCTCGTGCTTCCGTGCGAATTCTGAGGTGTGGATTATTGGTACTGATTGTGAGTTATATTCGATGAAATGACGTTCGATGAGGTCGCGAGAAAGTGGAATTTTCTTTTCCCCCCCCCGCTGCATCGGTTATTCTTTTAGCTTTAATCTAAATGCAACATTGTGCGTGCAATATAGAGAGCGAAATATGCTCAATGCAAAAAATGAGATATGGTAATTTTTGAATACATTATGTTATATAGAGCGCACGCGCTGATTTGAAATATCGTGCGATCGTTATTTCGAGTTTTTCTCATATGTATACACACAAAGCAGTATAGCATTGAGAATAATATTAAAAATGTAATTAACGCAGAGCGAGATATAAGCAAACGATAGCTCTCGCGCTCGTGTCTGACCGATTCCCGGCGGTGACCACTTGAGCTCGTGCCGCGAATATAAATCGTAATTGCACTTTTCCCATCGAAGCTCATAATTTAACTCTATAAATGCGACGCGTATTTCTCCAAAGCGAATTTATATATATAGTCGCTCGGATAAGACATCTATATAACACGCAAACTTTTCACATCGCGAGCTGTATACCGCGTCGCTTTCAAAGCAAATCAGCTGCAATAACTCGCGCGCAATGAATCCGCACATTTTTAAAATCGCTTCCCAATCCTCCAGCAATACAATATACACTCGCGAGCGTTAAACTTTTTTAATTTAAACTTGTGCGTGCGCGTGTGTGTATATGTGACGACGCATATACCACGTATATACTTATATACGCGGAGAGGCGACTCGATCACGCGCGCGCGCGCGCATGCAGCCAGTAGCTTTCGTGTGACCTACATACACACACATACACTGTGCGGGGCAGAGCAACTCTCTCGTATATACTTTGTAAGAAGCAGGCCTTCTTCGGTTTCGTGTCGTCGTGAGCTTTTCTTCGAGCTTTATATTAAAATGCGCCATAGCCAGAGAGTAGTATAATAATATAGTGTATTATATGAAAAACGAAAACGATAAGAGCCAAATGAAATTTGATGCGGGGTTGCCATCACTGTTATATATCTGCACAAACTTATCAAATTCAAAATTCAGTGAGGCTCCTTTGAACTATACTACTGCTAATTTCCAGAAGCAATTATATATCTCCGTGAATGATGTAGGAGAAAATCGCTTTGATGCAAGCGCGCGGCGGCGCTCGCGATCCCACATAGTATATACATATAATATAACTCCCTGCGCACTATACCTTCCACTTCTCTCGCTTAATGAACACTTTATATATACCATCAGCGACACTGACGCCGAAATCGTCTCATTATATACAGCGACTATATAGGGATGAAAGCATCAGGGAAGAAAAGTATAATGCAGCTTGTGAGCTATCCGAAAATCCAGCTCAGGAATTTCGTCATCGAGCTGATGCGCTCTATACTCTGGCGTGTCGTTGAGGGGCGTCGCATCGAGGCTTTTGGCCGCTTCGCTCTCTGCTCCGGTTCATTCAAGGGATGCAGTGCCAGAGTACCTATAGCAGTAGCAGCAGCTCGAGTTGCGCGCGGCCGCTGGCCTAGTTTCCTCGCTCGAGACTGCTTCAGCAGTCGTTCAACCCTCGGCCTAGATTCACCCCCGCTCACACTCTCTCTCTATCTCTCTGACGTCATTCGCGCTGCACCCTATAGATATATGTGTGTGTATAGGTACAGGAACGAGAACACAGAGCCGCGCACGTATGACCCGGGGGCCGACCAAGAAAACTCTTTCTTTCTCTTTTGCTTTTGCTCTATACTGTATAGGCCGCGCCTAATTAATATTAATTTTTATCGCGTACACCTTCACTCGCTGCGATGTGTATGTATAATATATGCCTATAGAGCGCGTGCAGTGTTATATATCTCTGTATATAGAACCAACGAAGCAGCACCTTGAGCGCGAGCAAAGACCCAGAAGCTACATACAGTGCGGCTCATCGCTGCTGATGCTGCTGCTGAGTTTGCGCCGGGATTAGCTTGCCCTCTTTGTTTCCTCTCTCTCTCTCGAGGGGATGTATCTTTTTGTTTGTCGGAGCCGCGGGCTTTGTTGTTATTTTATATCGTTTTCCGTGTATATAGTGGAGTCTCAAAAAATATATAGGTTTGTGTACTCTCTGATTTCTGATGCGATATATGAGATGATGGGAATGCGCGACGGTATTATAAACTCGTTTTGCGCACATTTTTTCTGACGTTCTTTTCTCATGCAGCGCGCGTCACTCGCGAATAACCAATATATATTAAATTTAGCTCTGTTCTATAGCTGGATGAAAATTTTTCGACGATAGAATTCGATTTGAAATATATACCCAAATTGCAATGCAACCCAGCCATAAATATTCAAACGCGCTTTCGACAGACGTCATCGCAGGCATCGAGCTTACTATATATCTTTTCCTCTCGGGGGGGATTCTCTCTCGCCGCATCCGTTGTATGAATGAGTAGGTATAAAGAGTTCCCGGAAATGCAGCGGGACCGGACGCCTGATGTGAAATTCCTGTTTAATCTCTTTGCGTCAGTATAAGTACATATCGTACATATAGATCCCAGCTCTGATGTGAAATTTCTGCGTCGGCTGATGCACCGATGATGCGTTGACGCGCGTCTTTTCCTCAATGAACGCGCGTGAATGAAATCCTAGCGCGCGTGGGAGAGCTATATATATATGCGGCTAAAAAATTTACAAACCGGCCGATGCTCTCTCTCTCTTTCTTTCTTCTGGAAAAATAACCGATGGAATTCACGCTGGTTAATCGAGCTTTATCTATCATTTGAATTAACGTGCGTGTAATCGATGACGGCTCGAGCGGCTCTTAATTTGTATCCGCGAGCGATCACATGCGGATAATTCTATACTTTTTTGCGCAAGCTCCCCTTCCTCCAGTCACGCGACTGTATATACGATTTGAGCACGCGCGCTGATACACACTTTTTACAGCTAAATACGCTCGAGACAACGTCAAGAGACGCACGGCTAATTGACGTAGGCGGGTTTACACACTCACGCTCGAATGAAAGCTCGCGGTTACGTGGATTTAATCGAGTCGTGTGTGCGATCATCAGCTGCTTATCGAGAAACACGCTTTTTGTTCTTTTTCTAGCGTTTGTACAGCACTGCTTTGTGCTGTCGATTTTTTGGATTTTTACTTATGTGTATTACGCATACATATACTTCACGGCAATCGTAGCCGAAAATTGCGTCATTTATATTTTCGTGTTCGTAGAAAATTCGGCAATAAATCTACTTGTTTTCCTTTAATACGTATACTTGTCTCGTGTAAGCTATATACATACACACAATATAACTTGTTCGCCTGATTTCGGTGAATCTAATGACAAATTAGCAGAGCCAATAAGCCATTATATAAGTTGATTTCATTATTTGGACATAATTGATAATGATTTCATTCGTGGCTGGAGCTTCAACAGCCGTAAACGTTGAAGGCGGTTTTAGCGCGCGAACGCGCTCGTAATACACACAGTTATACCGCACATATATAGAACGCGAAAATTCTAAACCAGCGAAAAAAGTAGGTCAGCAGAGCCCTCCGCCCCCGCGCGAGAGCGCGGCTGAGAGAGATCATTCATCTTTTAACCTGATTTAAAATGCAACGCTGCTCTCTTTCTCTCTCTCTCTCTCTCTCTCTATCTCATCGTATAATCGAAAGTTTTCACTCGTGTATATGTATATGATCGTATCTAATTACCCTTATCGATGGGTAAATAATCCAGTTCAAGAGCTTGCCGCGGCGGCGAGAAAAGTTGGCGACTGGAGCATAAATTGATTTTCCACGGAAGAAGGATGACTCTGACGTATAAATATCTATAGGGTATACCTGACCTCAAGAGAGTATTCGTACGCCACTTAGTTCACGAAGACACCTCTCGTCGCGGGAGAAAATTTCATCATATATAATATACTTACTCACCGTCAAAGAGAGAGAAGAAAAAGTCATGCGAACACAGTAAAGCGACAACGCTCTCGTTTATCCTATAGGTGTATATAACATAATAAGGTCGAATAACATTGAAGGTATACAGCATGTGCGCATTAAGTGGAGCAAGTCCGGTTCGATAATAAACACTGTCATTCATGAAAAAACAGCGGCTTTCCACAGCCGAGTTACTTTAACTTTAATTACGGTACGCCCTCTCGCGGATCGTTATTCCGACCTTCTTCCATGCATAATAAAAACGTGCGGGTATACACAGTATATATAAGGAAAATAACACACGGACACATACAGCCTACGTATAGTGTCAAACGTCCGAAAAGTCCTATCAAATATATATCGCCTTTTTTTCTCTCAGAGAGCTCGCGCGCGCACATATATGTCATCCCTCATCGGCGACCCATTTCAGCCTCGCGTCACCGAGCATCGGTATATAATATTATATATATATATATAGTTGCAAATATTCACACTCCCTTATTCATCCCCGACTTCATCAAACATATATAATAGCATCGTCAGTCTCTTCTGCGTCGTCGATCTGAGAGCGTTAATTTCCAGAGAAATATTCTGCCCTCGCGGTATAGCGGGGGCGAATTCCGGTCGCGCGAAATCGATCGCGGCCGGAATTCCGCATGGTCGATGCGCCGCTGCCGCCTCTTGCGCGATGACGCAGTCAGCTGCGCGCTCTGGGGTCGTTGAGGTGGTGTGCTGGTATATAATAGTGGGGCAGCGGTTTCTAGGCGGGTGCGTTATACTTTGACTCGCCGTGAGTGTTTGAGAGAGAGAGAGAACTGAGTGAGAGGTCGAGGCTTTTTATCGCGATATGTGAGCGTTTCTACGGAAAATATGCAATGTATATATAACTGCGATCTTTTTATACGAAATCCAGGGATTTTTCCATTTCTTAAAATCCTTATAACTTTTGCATCAGGGCTTCGACCAAAGATCTTATCTTCTATACTTTTCAACATTTATTTTTTTTAATTTTTTTAATTTTTGTTATTGCATATTTCCCGCGCGCAGAAATGCTCATACGCTCTCGCCAATGTGCATCAGCCATACTCAGATCAATCGATATATAGGGATATGCAGCGAGGAGGCTCGATTTATTCTTTTTTTTTTTCGAATTATACATACTGGTGCCATTCAGTCTCGCAGCGCAGCTTGTCCCCCTTCTTATCTGAATCTCGCGCAAACCCAGCGGTCGTTCAAAGCTATACAGATATATGTATGTACTTTATTGCTGCGTGCTTCGTGCTGCGTTTTGATTTCAGTGATTTGGACGTGTCGTATTATATATGATACCAAAAAAGCAGATTTTGACTTTGAAATGTGCACGTTTGATTCGTTGTGATCTATGATTACTCGCACGGCGATTTGAAACGATCTCAATTTGGTTATTTGGGTTAAGCGTGCTATGTAATTATCGTATACTTTGTAATATACCCCTTCGCATTAATAATCAAGCCATACACATATAATAACAACGTATATGTATGATGCTCGCGTTGCAATTAATAGCACACTACTGCTCCAAGTAAAATCTTATAATGCGAAAAAGAGCTTATTTCCATAAATCATCAAGCAATCTTTTATCCGAGCACATCAAGCACGTGTTCGGAACGATAATTCAGTCTTCGTCAGTTTCTCGCGGAGACTGATACACACATGCGAGCGACTGAAAACCCATCATCTCTCTTATCAATAACGCGATCGGCGATTGATTCACGTCCTTGGATCATCTGCTCTCCTCTCGCGAGACATTCTTCCCTGTGCACAATTGGCCGCGCTGCAAAGAAACTCTCTCGCCGGAATTTAATCAGCTCTGACGTGTATGCGGCCCACAATATATACATATATGCACATATACACGTATATATACGCGTGTACGAGACAAAGTGGGTCAACCGCGCGAGAGAGCACAGCAGTATATAGTCGCCGTTGCGTAAACAGTAGCTCGAGAGTGGAGCTATATAGAATAAGAGGAGTGCGCGCGAGAGGGAGAGAGCGGAGGAGAGACGCCACGTATTTGTCAATGGTTAATCGATCGGCATAGCCCCTGATGCGCGCGACCGATCGAACGTCCTGCATCGAGTACTTTGCTCTCGTGCGAGTTTCATCGGTGTTTTTTTTTTCTTCCGAATTTGCATCGACGTCGTGACTGTGATGTGGTGTGTGCGTGCCTAAATGGTGGGGATATATAAGTCTCTCTCTCACTCTTCTCTGCTCTGTCGTCATGAGCTCGATTACGCGCTTCGTGATAATGCACCTGTGTTTATATTATACGTGCGAGCACGCGGCTCTCTCACTCTTGTGTACGGTGTACGGAGGTCTTCAAAGTCGTATGCGTGTATATGCATATGCGGGTCTTGCCGTATCTGGACTTGATCTACTTGGCCGTATATACTGGCTTTAATTTTCTCTATTATATATAAGGATGCCACATTTCACACCATTTTTTCGATCTTTATCACAAATAATTAGATATACATAATATATACACACAAAAATAATAATTCCATATACAACGAATAAATAAAGAAGCATTATAGCCTTATCTGGCAAAGCGCTTCATCTAAAACTTCCAGACAGCCCGGCCCCCCCAATCATCGCAAATTTATTCCGACGCGCCGCTCTCGTATATATATATAGCCGTGCGTCCATTAAACCAGTTTAAAAAACAACCTGCCCGCGACCGGCACACGCTCGCGGTTAATTACCACGTCGGCGTAACTCGTTAGACGAACGAGTATAGCCATATCAGATATATATCGCTTTTCAAGCATCAGTAGCCTCGCACGCGAGCTGTATTAAAGAACGAAAAACGCGAAGCTCCTCTTCGAAAACGTGACGTATTATATATATGTGTTATAAGCCAGCACGCGAGAGTTGGCCTCCTCGTAAAAGCACCTCGTAAAATTTGCGCGCACGGGGGCGGCGGCGTCCGCGGAAAATTGGATTCTCGCGAATAAAGGCTATCGCGCGGGACGAGCTTTATCGTATATACCTCTGGCGAGTGGCTGGAAAATCGCTCGCGTCTAAGGTAAAGCTCTCGATGCACCTATACTATACTCGTAAATTCAGCGCTTTTGCGTCTGCAACGGATCTATGTACATAGTCGTGCACTTGCGCAGTATATACACGTTTTCCTAATTAAACTAATCGTCCGTAAATGCTTATCGCGCGCGTTTTCTGTAATATATATACGCGGAACTGTTTTTGCGCGCGAGTTGCTCGCAACGCCTGCTATAATCCGACCGCAAAGTAGAAATACACAAGCGATGCGACAAATCGCCCGGTTTACGCGCTCAATTATAAGGAACGACGAGGTGTGTGCGGGGCAGAATAATATTTTCCCCTTCAATTAACGGCTCGTTATTATTCTTTTCAACTCGCGTATGCCCGGCGCTGTGTGTGTTTGCGTGACTGTGTCGCGGGATAATTGACGTATGCGATTGTAATAATATATATTATATACGTATATACTTTTCGTAAACAGTATAACAGAGGGGGTGGAGATTTCAATCTATCGCGCGGCTGAGCGTTTTACTTTTCTTTATTGTAATTTTCAGATTATTTCTTTCTTTATCCGTTATATAAAAAGCAGTGTATTAGTCAATGTTTTCCGAGTATGTCAGCAAAAAGAAACAACCTTATGTATACGCGTGTGCGCACGTTTGCACGCAAGTAAGTTTCCATCTCGTCGCAAACTCGCGCAGCGTGTAATGTCGTTGTTTACTCTTATTATATTTACGCACGTCTGTTGATGCTCTTTCCTTTTTTGCTCACCCGCTGATGCGGAGGCTCGTCGCATTATGGCGAGGGCTGCACAGTTGAGAGAAAAACAAATCTGTATCACCCACGTGAAAAACTTATGTATATCGAATATTTAATATAAATTTATTTGATTATACATATAAATTATATATGGTTTATATAATTCCAATTCTATATATAGAGACCTGTGTATACATATAACTTATAGATATAAGTTTTTCACATGGTTGCTTTTAATCTTGTGATTTGATCCCCCGTGACTCAGATATATATTTGTCGTTGAGCATCAGTGATGTGTATCGGATTCCGTTATATATTTTGTCAGCCCTCTTACTTTCCACGTTGCTCATGTTTGTCTTCTTCAAACACGTCGTTCGATCAGGCAGTTTCAGCGGGTTTTTTTTTTTTTTTGCTGTATACTTAGTTTTTTTCTCTCTCTTTGCGTTATAGACACGCGCACTCGGTTGTAGGACACACCGATATTATACACGTCAAGTACGGAACCTCCCATGAGCAAAGAAAAAGAAAGGAAACACGATAACGAAGCAAAACATTCTGTTAATTTTACGCGTATATACCACCTCATGAAGAATGCGCGCAGAACAGCGACACACAACATCAAAAGCCCAAACTTTCTGCATTTATAATTATGTACGCATATAAGGCAATCGGCGTGCAGTCTGAAAAAACTTTCCTTGTCATCGTGCAAACATCCGTCAAATATACAAATATCCCCGAAAATCTTCCGTATTACACATATATGTATACATACCATGTTCATCACGGCATGTGTTATATTCCCCAAACAAACATCACGCGCTAGCTATACTGCGATTACTATCTAACGCACAAGGCAAATCTGCAATGACTATGTATATACTGCCGTACCGCCACCTCGTGTTTGTATACGCTCTAACCCGGTAATCTTCCACAGTATAGAGAGAGAGAGAGAGAGAGCTTTTGTTATAATACCTCTCGTCGGGCAAACGCATCACTGCATCAGAGCACATACATACATTCCACGATAAGCCGCGCTGAGAGAGAGAATAGAGGCATCAAAGATCAGAGAGGGATGACCTTTTTCTTCTATATATAATACCGCATATACCAGATATCTATATAGTATGCTGGGAAATTCCTGTGAGACTTGAGCTCATTACCGCACACGTATACGTGTGATGCAAGTATTATATCTATACGTATATATATAGTGTAGTGATGCGCGGCTGTGAGAACGCTATGCGTTAATCACTTATTCAATGCGCGTCTATCGCAGCTTTGAGCTTTGAGAGTAGTGTTTCAGAGACTATACTCAGCTGCCAGGAGAGAAAATTAGGTTAGACGAGGGAGTGTTTGACTGCTGCTTCATCATTAGTGAAATTTTCAGTGCCGGAGAGAGTTTGATATTGCGGCTTTCCGACGAGTTGTGTGAATCATCGCGTCTTGATGCTTTGCGGCGTGCGATCGGATACCATTTCAAAAGTGTATATACTTATATCACTCGACGAAATATATAGGCATGAAACGCGAGAAAAACTGTTCACTTATATTATTGTAGTCCCCGCCTTGCGAATGCAAATTCGTAGAAGCTCCTTCAACATATATCCTCTCCGTGAAAACACACTGCACCGCTACGGAGCAGCATATATATCCGACACACTTTGGGCCTTTTGCCAATGGCAATATTTTAATCGCTCTTCTCTCTCTTTCTACTACTCTCTCGACGATTGTAACTCGACGCCGGAAATTCAGCAGTCGAGCCAATGACCGCTCGCTTTGTTGTACCTGCCAACTTACTCGACGACCCGTGGAAATGCGCGAGAGTTATATATATATATATATATATATAGGTGTATATAACGGAACCGAGAGAGAGAGAGAAAGCGAGATATGAGTAGTAGCTTATAAATATATATATATATATACGCGACCCAATAAAGAGTCGTCGTGCGCGCGCGTCTCATCAAAGCTCGAAAATTTCCAAGACAATGGCGATGAGAAAGTACTTTAATATGCTATTATGACAATATTATAACAACTGTACTCCGTCTTCTCTCTCCGTTTATATTTTCCCTCAAATTAGTTCAGTTTGCTTGGTCTTCCGAATACTCGCGCTCTGCAGAGAGACGCTCTCTCTCTCTCGTCGTCTTCGTTATTAGCGCCGGAAGGGGTGTGTAGTACGGAATGGCAAAACCAGGCCACGACGCAGGACTGTACCTATAGACTGTTTGAACTGCATTCTCGACTGCGCTGAGTATATACAGCGTCGTATAGCTGAATCGCAGTTATAAATATTCTCTATCAAAGCGGAAAATAATACATCGCGAGGTTATATATTTTCTTAATGAATGATATTATATAGAGTGCGGTTATAATTGTATAATAATATATATTATAATAAGATATGTATAAGCATGTATAGTCTAATGCAGAGCGTTATCTCTTGTGTTACAGCTGACCGGTTTCCTCCAGCAGTCAGTACCCTATAGCAGCATGACAGAGGTGTACGCGGTCGCGCGATGGGATCCGACCTACAAATACTGCCTAAGAATCGTCCTGCCCGACGGCTCGCTACTGCTCCAGGCGAGCAATGCCTATACTCGGGATCAGTGGTACCACTCTATACTCTGGAAGGTAAGACGATCCTTTATGTTTTTTTTTTTTTTGTTATTTTTCCGAGTCGGAATTTTTAGATGATTTTTTAAGAGAGCCGAGAATAATTTAAATAAAATAAAAGATTTTAAAAGATACCGAATTCCATCGCAAGCTCCGAAAGCTTTATGTATATATATACTATGGAATACTCGTATAAGTGCGCGTCATCGTGTCGAGGAAAATTTATACACGGGCCTCCGCTGCAGCATATACAGCAGAGTCGAGTATTATACGGATGACGCGCGATTACAAAGTAAAATAAGACGAGAGCTCGGCGGTCGATGCGAGGTATAGGGGCCGTTGTCAATCTGTTAAGACGTCGCGCTCGGAGAGCGCATAAGCTGCTGCAGCCTCTATATCTTATGGCTCGTCGTACGTCATAGCTTTCAGCACACTGCAGCGGATTTCCATATCAAACGCCGCGGGAGCGCATCGACCTTTTTGTCCGATTTCTCGAGAGCTGCAGCAGCAGCAGCAGCAGCACGGCTCTTGTTTAGCATCACACGCTTATATACATATATGTGTAACGTGTGCCTCGCTCTATTTTTTGCAGAAAAGTATCTTCAAGTACCAGCACCTCGTGTCGAACGCCACAAAGGAGGAGGTCGTGCTGCGCGAGCTCAAGGCCCTCGTCGATTTCGCGCTTTGGACGCCTCTGCAGGTAAAGATATAATTTGCGTTAGTATTAGTAGTAGTAGGCGAGATTGGTCAGACCATATATGTAATCAAACGAAAAAACGCCTTTCAGGACGAGAGAGTAGCAGGTGCGCCACTCGAGTCGGTAGCCAAGCTACTGGACGAGCCGAACCAGTTGGAAAAGGGCGACGACATGACGGCTGCGACCAACGCCATCAATAGCAACGGCCACCACCACCACCACCAACAGCACAGTCCTCTGATAATCTCCAAGCTGATCGACGATTCCTCGCCGGACGAGGAGGTATCCATCAGCAACTCGATCAACTCGACGAGCAATTCCGACGTCGAGGAGGACAGCGAGGGTCGCAGTTGGGCCGAGGCTGTGCTCAACGTCGCGGCGCCTCTTCTCGAACGCGCAGCTCTACCTCCAAGTCTGGCCCGCGCGCTCGCTCGTCTGGCTCAACGACATCCCCGATCGCCTCTCGTTATGGCGCTCAGTCCGGCGATCACACGCTGCCTCAAACACACCGTCGATTTCGGAAAGTCGCCCGACATGCGCCGACTTCTCCAGGTCTTTATCGCCGCGCTCTACGAGAATGTCGACGGCGAGCTTGCCATCAGGGACTACGTGGCTTCGGTACACGGGCCCGGCAGCGACTGTCCGCATCCCAGAATTCTGCCCAATCTCGTGTCCATCTGCGTTGCCGCGATATTCCACAGGTTATATATTTTGAGTTTTATCACCTATATATAGCTGCGTATACACCGCGATTATGAAAAATGATTAATTTTCATAATTGTGTTTGCTATAGCCATAATAACGGCCGAAAGCTTCGACCATAAATAAATATAGGTCGTAGCTCAAAGCCTATTATAATACCTTCCGAGAGGCACACTATACTGCGAATGCTTTTTTACGCGCTCGCCGGCATAAGCCATATTCCTTATTTTCTTAACGATCTCTCGCAGCGCGCGCGCTAGCAAAAGTTTTACGATTTCCTTTGTGTTCCAGATTCGAAGTGAGCTCCTGCAAGCAGCAACAGCAGCAAGCGGAGGAGGCCGCGCCCACGTCACTGCCACCCTTAAGATGCTATCTTCTCGTTCTGAACATTGCGTACGTGAATATACATAACGTTTCTATTATAAGAGCATATGTTTTTTTTTTGTATATTATATACACTCGCGCGACTCGGCCAGTCGTCTATATAACACACAGTAGCTAGTTGAAAGTATTATAATGCTTATATACATTGCACGCGCTGCACCTGAAGCCAGCTTTAATTGCTTACACGAAAAGGTATACGTAATAATTGCGCCGACTTGCAGCACAGTAGCGGGGCAGGAATATATAAGTACGTTTATGCTTTACGAGCGCACACCGCACATAATTTATACAACGGAGACGTTAATTTTCATTTGCGCGCATTATACTTGTGTGTGTGTGTGTGTTTCTTTCCATTTCTATATATGGCCTACTTCCAATTTGCATATTAATGGAGTTTTAACGCTCTCGCGAAGGTGAAGCTTTTTCATTGTTATTCGAAATTAAATGTATTAAGCGCATACAAATCACGAACACTCGGCTATATACATATCAGAGTTATGCTTTCAAAAAATTCTAATTCGCTTTTTCACATGTCACGCAGATCTGAGTACGCCGACTGGCGACCGGGTCTCGGGGCGTTGCTGCAGCCGGTGCCATTCCCAGAGGACGCTCTGGCCGACAAGGAAGTCCAGGAGACGGTGCTGTCGTGCGTAATGCGCCGTTTGGCCAAAGACCCGCGCTGCTCGGTGCACCGAGTACTGTTGCCAGTTCGGGAACCCCGACCTGGCTGGATCCACATCGCTGCGCCATCTAGTCCGGCCTGTCCAGACGAGGGTCAGCTCTTTGGTGATATGGTAAGTCTGTTGTTCGATTTACTGATTTCGAACTTTATTCCTATATGCCTATGTTATATTATACGTTAGCAATCAGCGCGAGTTTTCGAAGCTCGGATCGACCAATCCCAGTGCGTCTTGTAAAATTCACGCGTCGACGCTGCGCCTATAAGTACTTTACGAGCGGAGGTCGACGTGTGACTCGCATACCTTATTTAACAACCTGTGCGCCGTGAAAAAAAGAAAACAACGTCGATGCTAGATTATTGAAATGGCAGTTAAAAAGTAACGGCCTTGCGCGAGAGCAGGGTCGAGAAAATACATACTGTTTCAGATACCTCGCAATTATTATTAAACCGGTGTGAATAGTAATAGCAGTGATCCCTTCGTATAGACTGTCGCGTAAATCAGTCGAGAATAGAATAGATAAGTAAAATAAAAAATACCCGTCGCTCGTCGATAATTGATTGAAAATTTGTCAGAAGTCTCGGTCGATGACCTTTCCTTTTTATTGACCTCTCGAGAGCACTGGCCGCCGGATGTGTGCGCTGATCTTTTCGGACAGAAGCAGCAGCAGCAGCAGCAGCACATGTGTGCGAGCGAAATATAGAAAACCCTCGGGAGTTGCGCGAAAGAGAGAGAGAGAGAGAGGGTAACGTTTATTTGCGAGTGTATACAGCAGGCGATTGATCGGAAGCAAGGAAAGATTGACTGTTCTCTCTTCGGCTCTTCTTCTTATGCTCTTAGGAGATTTGTTTTCGTCTCGTGCGTGCGTTACGGGCTTTTTATTTCCGATGTCGGGCTATATATACACGCACGATGTGCGGGTATTTTTAAAACAGTATTTTCTGCCTTTACACGCGTTTGCAGTTATTATCTCACACGTGCTGTTGAATTGCTTAGCGCATAAAAGTCGCGAATCGTATATTATATTACACGCATACCGACCGTGTATTATTAAATTTTTCATAAAGAGATTATTAGGTTTTGAGAATAAAAGCCGCCTCCTCTCGCGCACAAAGGCACCGAGGACGATAAAAAAGTTGATCAATATGAGCTATAAATTTCAAGTCTCTCTCTCTCTCTCTCTCTCTCTTTCACTCTCCATATTATGGCGAACAATAAAAGCGCGTTTTTCATTATTTCTCGTCGAACAATATACGCGGCAAAAGCAGAGAAAGAGACGACGCTCGCTGACTGTATAGCATTATATTGCGTCGGCTATATACATTTTTTTTTCTCGATCAATTTCGCGCTGCCGGTATTATAACTTGTGTTGAGAGAAGGGGAAAGAGAGAGAGAGAGAGAGAGATCTAATACTCACACACACTAGGGTTACACAGTCCTTAATGGAATAAAAATACAAAAGCGTGTAATAATATCCAGACTCCGTTTCCGGCTACTGTATACTCTCTCCGACGGTGCGTCTTCGACCTCGCTCTCTGGCGCGATGATCATTTATAGAAATGGAACACGCAGCTAATTTCCACGTGCACCAAGTGCTTTCTTCGATCGGATATACATGTTACACATGTCCGTCTGAATCACATTCGCCGCGTGTGAGTTTTGATTTGATCGGGAAGCAGTTCTAATATTAATAATACTGTAGGGTGACGCGGCCGTTGCGTAAGCATGTGCGGTCACCAGCGTATAATACAGCGGAGCGTATGTACATTCGTATTTTTGGACGGTATATATGGGGGTTGAATTACGAGTATAGTGCCGGCCGACGGCACGCGTGTGTTATATACGCAAACACGATTAAGTAATTTTAGCACAGCTCTGATTGGCATCGTTCGCGTAACCGCACACACTGGGCTAATATTGATGATACTACTATAACAGCGACCTTGTATGCTGTTAACGTGCTGTCTTTCGTTAGTTCCCAGTTTAATTTTAAGCAAAAATGTACAAAAATCAGTTGATAAAATTTGGAAAAACAACGAAATTTCAGTTAACGACACTGCTCGCCTGCTGCTGCCGTCGCAAGCGCTTTATAAGCTCGCTGCTCAAGCAGACGGGTGGCGCGTGCATTCTGTTAGGCGTGCGCGGCTGCGACGCTGCACAAGAGGCTCTCTGTCTGATGCTGGAATGGCGACTTCTACCGAATGAGGAGGCACGTCTGCAGGTCGTCTCAGCCCTCCAGTCTACCGAGTCCGGCAAGACGAGATACTCTGCCCTCTGCCAGAGGCAGAGGAACCTTCAGGAGCTGGTAGGTTCCGCGTCTCATTGGCCGATTCATATAATATTTGCATGACATTTCGTATATTACCTATAAAAAATTATACTACAAGAGCGCGCGATCGACTGGAATCGCTACGAGCACAACTAAAAAACACTGCTCGTTGCAGCAACAGAAGGGCGGACCGCGCAAGCTTACGCTGCCGGTGCGCGCGACGGACGCGGATGTGGCTCTGCTGCTGGGCGGCGGTGCCCTCGGCAATCTCGAGTGCCTCAGCCTGGCCTTCACCTCCGTTACTTCGGCTTGCGCCGAGCAGCTCATCAAGCTCCCGGCTCTGAGGTATCTCAACCTCTGGGCTACGCAGTTCGGCGACACCGGCCTCCAGATGATCAGCGAACACCTGCAGAAGCTTCAGGTGCTCAACCTCTGCGAGACGCCCGTCTCGGATAAAGGCATTTCCACCCTGGCCTGTGAGTCTTTCGGAATTTTTTTTTTTCGTTCGTGATATACGCTTTTACTAGCTATTATAAGTACATTTTCCATCTTTTTACAGCTCTGACGAACCTGCGCAAGCTGAACCTCAACAGCACGAAGCTCTCGGCCTCGACGTTCGAAACCTTGAAGAAGCGTCTACCCTCGTTGCAGGAGTTTGACGTGCGCTACACGGAGGCCTGGTGACCCGAGTATACACCCGAGAGCGCCGCCAATTCGAACGGCTGCTCTCGGGATGGTTCGCGCAAATCGCTCAGCAAGTCAGCCATCAGTGCCAAGGCCCAGCG
>UCQR01072944.1:2459-12999 GCA_900474235.1 Cecidostiba semifascia
GTATATATGGTATGCTTGTGTTGAAAAGTGCTAGAAGTTCTCTTCTTTATCGACTTGCGATACATTATTTTTAAAATGAATTTTTTGAATTCTTTTTAGTGGCTTTAGTTTATTATTCTTTACTTGTTTCGAAATATCACTCCACCGCATGTAGGACGAACATCGCTCGAATTTAGCTATAGATACAGTTGTTTCAGTAGGGATAAATTAAAGGCTATTATTGTAAATTTTCATCAATCAATTTTTTTATTTCTCAACAATGTGTATAAAAAAGTGATAATGATGGTACAGTTAGTGTATCTTAAATTTCATTTTGAAATTATGAACTGTGAACTCGAATTGGACTCTATGTGATGTAAGATTAAAAATCATCATATTAGTTGTATTTTTTTCGTGCTGTCCGAGAATCGAATCTTCAAGCTCCGTTGATCGCTGGTCCTTTCTGGTTTGCCACCTCTCTAATCAGTGCTGCTATTTTGGCTAATCCCTTTTGGAAAAGAAACCAATAAATATTATACCACTTGCGTGTTCAACCAGAAATGATAGTGCGTATGTAATTATACAATAAAAAATACCTCTTCCACGTCGTCGGGATGAGCTTGGCTGTAGCAGATACGTAGGTAAGGGCAGGGTTTGTTCGTTCCCTCAACATAGAAGGCGTGACCTGGTAGCACAAAGACACCCTGGGGTACACAGGTCTTCATCACGAGGTCGTAGACGTCGTCCAGGACGGTGACCTTCATCCATAAGAACATGCCGCCCTTTGGTACCGACCACTCCGCGATACCTGTAAAATTTCATCCACAAATTTAATTAAAAGAACTAATGAATTTCTGAAAAAATACAGAATTTTCTTTTTTTTTTTATAACATACATATAATTTACGTATAGTGGTGGGACATGACAATACGTTTTTTGACACCTGTTATCATAATGTGAAACAGTAATAGCCGCTCGCGCGGGTTCGCGGAAATAACTAACTCCCCTCCGATGGCCACACAGTGTATAATATAGAACGAGACTATAATAATATGTATATATATATGTATAATAGGCGTGAACCGTGTGTAGCAGCTAGTAGGCGACGATCGATTTTTCGGATGACCTTAATTAGACAGAAGACATCATACGGCATAATAGGAGGGCAGAGAGAGAGAGAGAGAGAGAGAGAGAGGCGACAATCACTTATACGTATGTATAGGTAGGTATATGTGATATCGATGAATCGCGCCTACCTGCGAAATGCTTCTCGACGACCTTTAGCATAACGTCACGCTTGTTGCGATAGAATCTCTGTATCTCGGCGAAGTGAGCGTTCAAGTCGTCGTCGCTCCAGGCCTCCAGAAGCTTGCACACCAGCACCTTGGGAGGGAAGAAAACAAACAAAGCCTCTCTATTATTATGCATAGTCAGGAAATAAAAATTGATTATCGAGTAGGCGAGGCTACAACGCACACGAGGTCGTATACAAACTCACAATCACCATCAGCAATACTCACCTGTGACAGCGAGGACGGATGCAGAGTAGAGCAGGCCAAATGAAGTCCTATCTTCTGGAGTAACAGTTTCGGTCCCGTGACGACTCCAAGCCTGATGCCCGCGCTCATGATCTTGCTGAATGAGTCCAACCTTAGGACTCTTCCGTCAACGTCCAGCGAGAGGAAGGACCTGGGCTGCTGTTCGAGGAAGTGCAGGAAATAGTAGGCGTCGTCCTCGAGGATGAGGAAGTCGTATTTCTGGGCCAGCTTGTAGATCTCCTCCTTGCGCTCGTTGCTGTACACCGTTCCAACTGGATTCGCGCCAGTCGGGTTCACGTAGAGGAACTGCGTAAAGTATATATATATACAGAAACGCTTTTGTTATATGTGGGATAAGTGCTTCTGCTTTATTTTTCCGCATCAGCTTTTAAAGCTCTACTCGTATGTATTTTTCCCTTTTTCTGTATAAATTTGTTACTTTATTATTATAGGTAGATATGTTGAAATATTAAATGTATTCGCCCAGAGTTCAATTGCGAAAGCACAACTAATCAGTGCAATAAACTCAAAAGCTGAGCAGTGCGATGAACTGTCTTTTGCTGCATTGTAAAACTGCGTATGTAAGCGTAGTTATAAAAACTCCAGAATGTTAGTCGAGAGGGTCAGTTGTAATGTAGTTCTTGTAGAATCCATGTATCGGTGCTTACTACTAAAGTTCATCAAAATCCCACATAAATAAAACACGATTATTTTAACAAGATACAAGCGATTTCTGTGATAATAAATAGAGATACATCTGATGCATATTAAATCTTTCAATACTCGGCGCTCGCCCGCTGGAATACACAGCTTTCAAGTGCATCATTTCCAAATATCGGAGCCGGCGGCGGATTCAATAAAATCGCGACAGCGCCGCACATAATGGCACTGGAAACGAGAACGACGTTTAAGGCATTTTGACTTTTATATTATACATATATACATGTATGATATATACGTATAGTGCGCAGCAGTGGAACGCGAGGCCGTTATTGGACTAATTCGAGAGAGAGACGGCCTTGGCGAAGATGCGCGGCAATCGTCGTTATAATCGCCGATTGTAATTATAATACCTTTGGCAGAGGCTTTCCGTTCTTGAGGCGCTCCTCGCAGGCCTTGGAGATCTCATCAGGCAGTGCCCCGTCGTTGTCCATCTCGATCGGTATGATATCGGGTTGCATCGGTATCACCTAAAAATGTAATGCGATATCTTGAGTGAAGCTTAGGTATAGTATAATTGACAAAAATTTATAATTTATTATATAGGTATAGGTATATGGGTTTACTGCGCCAAGGATGCCGGTGTAGGTCGGCGTCTGGAGCATCACGGGTTCGCCTGCCTCGATCAGCAGTTCGAATATTTTGCTGCAGCCGTCCATCGAGCCTGTGGTGAAGTGTACGTCCCAGTCGGTGTAAGGTGGCGAGTGCCACTTTGACTGGAGTTCGCGCCACTTTTTCAGCAGCGGTGGGTGCCTGTGTGCCGGGAGAAAAATGACGTTTCACCAATATTATTTTGTCTGTAAGCAGCACGCTTTTATAGTATCCAATGTATATAAGTATTATAATAATTCAAAATATATAATTATTTCACAACGACTTGTTCGGATATACCCTTGCGTCTGTCCGTATTGAAGGGCCGAGACGAGGTCTTTATTTTCCAGTTTCTTCTCGGTGCCTCCGCTGTAAGTAACGGAAATGTTTTTGAAGGGAAACAGTTCGGGATTCGGCAGTCCACCGGCGAAGAACAGAGCCTCTGGATTCTTCATATAGGCTTCAGCTATATAAGAGGAAAAATACAGAAATAACGTTATCTTCATTTTTGATCGAGCAGCTAGAGATCTCTACGCGCGAAGAAAATAGTTATCACTTAAAATAAGAAATTATTAATTCAGCTGATTGATGGCGTTATGAGAATCTTATAGATTTGTTTTCTCTCTTATTGCTATATGTGATAGCAAAGATAAAGATAAAAAGACGTTGTTTCTGATAATTTGGCTTTCTCCTTGGTATATTAAACACTGCAAAAGACATTTTCTAATACTCACTAAGCTGCCGAATGAGATTGGGCTTCCGCCGCTTGCTGATCTCCGTCATGAATTTGCCGTAGTCCATGATGCACTTTTTCATCACCATTTGCCAAGTTTCGATCTACAGTCGCATTATTTATATAACCGCAAGCGTGCGAGACTTTCCGAGATTCGATTGTGTTGTCGCAACGTTCAGGCTTCGAGTGAGGCGCGTTTGCCTCTCTTTATCACGAGCTGCTTACGGTATCTTATTTTTCAACCAGTTTCGACTAGAGAACGGAGCCCGGCTCTCGAATAGTTGTACATGATAAGTGGGCGGCGCATGAACTGATGTATACTCCGTCAAGCACTTTTCGTCGTCAATAAGTTTTTGTCCCGTTTTCCAATTGGTTCATTGTCTACGAATTATAACAATACATATATTATAGAGACGATGTTATATTTCGTGTATTCGTTAGCTTCGTTAAAAATAATTACAACGCGAGTGACGTGTATCTCATCGAACAACGTCATATACCTATGCGCAAAGATATAAAACGTATAAATATTTGCTTTCCGAGACGCGCTCCACTTATCATTTTATCTTGCAATTATATCTGCGGCTGTAACAATATGAATGGTCATTGGAACATCGCATGCAAATTTATATTATAAACGAACCAATAAAAGCAGATATGGTAATAACAGAGAAATAAAGTAAACGAGATAGCGCTTTAAACATATTTGTAACATTTATTCCAATTCTTCATAACACGCCTCGAGCGAATGTCAGTTTTTACGAGTGTATTTTCATCTTAGGCGAGCGTGTTTACAGTATGTATATAATTCATATAGTACATTGTATTGTTGAGCGCGCGCGCGCATGTATTGTGTGTGTGCGTGCGCTATTGCACCTTGACTCCTAGTAGTTATACTTACTTGTGATTTTCATTATGAATTATCGATCGCTTTATTGTTTTGTCTCTCGACTCGATTCTTTGAATAAAACAACGTTTGTCTGCAGCTTTTTCTCAAATCACATCAGTGCCATAACGTGCAGCTTGGCGCGAACGTCTCGTTCAAATCGGGCGCGCATCTGTCATATCGGTGTTTTATCGGCATGTCGAAATCGCTCGGCGCCCAATTGAATTATGTTGTTCGACGCGAGGCGTGCATCGAACGAGACCTTCGCTCGCGTGCAGTGATTCTACATGCGCGGTCGTATCTCCCTCCCTATAACATGGTACACTCTGACTCTGGGCTTCGCTTCTCTCGAACGAAAGGACGCTGACACAGTTTTTGAGAACAATACAAAAATACGAGTGAGATGCGAATTTTGCGGAGATGTCAAGGTACGAAATAAGGAGGAGAAGGCATATTCCTTAGCGCGCATCGTAATTGAAAACAGAACTTTTATTATCTCTCCTTCTTACATATTGCGTATATATAATAACAGTCGTATTCTAATCGAGTTCAAAATCAACGCTGTGTTGGTGGCTTACATCTCACGCATAACGTTCTTTCTTCCTTTCTTCATTCCTTTTAACAAATATATAATTATGTACTGGAAGCCTAAATCATGTTATTTATATAATACTTCATTTTTCACCCAACAAGTTAACACTGTTTCTCTATAACATACTTTCGCTTTCATGAGGTGCAATATAATAACCCAACAAGCTTTTTTACCCCGCATTTCTCGCTGAAATTTACAAGGTATATAATAATAATAATAATAATAATAATAATAATAATAATAATAACCCGCAGATGCGCTTGCGATGGGCTGCATCGCGCTCGACAAGCCTCCAATTCCTTCGTCTTTGCTTCTTCTGACTTTCGAGGCCGTTTTACTCCTCTCTAGCTTTTCGCGCGCTCTAGCTTGTCGCTCTTGTGTTCATAAAACCTTTTCACACTCACGCCAAAAACTAAACGACACACACGCGTTTCCTCTGCAATTCCTTTTTATACAATATACTTTGCTTTATACGTTATTCGCGTTTCTCTGTCTGTGTGTGGGTGTGTGCAATATGGTTTATTTACAAAATGGTATATCGCTTAACGATTACAGCTTCTGCTTCGCCTAATTACATCACTTTACAGTCTAATTACAAGTCCCACTTTATTTATTTATTTTCTTTTTTACTTGCTTTAATTATTATATACTGTTTTTTTTTTAAATCTTTTGCCTTTTAATTATACTTCGTTTATAACGGTTTTAATATAGATTTAATAACGGCGCCTTGTTTGAAAGCTCTCTCGTCGCGCTTCACATGCCTGATAACGATAAGCTAGTATTTTTTTTTTAAATTTCGATCAGTTGTGGTTCGATAAGAATGTGAGCCGAGGGGTAGCGTTATCGTCATCGAGCAAGTGCAACCTTTCCTCCTCGTTTTTAACGCGGATACCTTTGTGAGTGTCCCCTTGCGACGCCCGGGTTTCCACGCAGCCGGACTCGTCAGTTTGGCACGGAACGTTGTTCGAGACAATGAATCGAAACAATGATATCGTCGTCGTGAAAGAAAGAACTGTATGCGTATGTGCAGTGGGTTTAGGAGAGCGACGGATGAAGGCACAGATGATGCACGTATTGATCGTTGATCTTTTGAAAAGAAGTCTACAAACAATCCACGATTACAGTGTATATTCTCTTGTCAAGACAATGGTTTGGATAAGATTCGCGATACCTTTGAAAAATACTTTAGCTAAATTGAGTTTATAGCTTAGACAGAAGTAGAGAGATGGCTATAGTGGTACAGTACAAATGTGCGGCTATTTTATCGGTGCGAATTCTAGCTCAGAGTGGTGAATTATTCATTTTTTTCTTTTCAAGTCTCTAGCGTCGAAGAGTAGAAAAATTATAAAAGTACGAAGGTCTAAGACTACCGTCTATGAGATGAGTCTACAATGATAGTGATCGTGTCACCTTCATTATTTATTCGTTAAATCTTTTTTTGGCCTTCTATTATAGTCTTGCCAAAGTATGTATGTCTGATGCATGTGTAGTTGTGTACAAGTATGCATAGCAATGTTGTACATGTAATTGCGGGAAAATTTCCAAGCTCTTTTCAGGTCGAACGTATGATTTTTTTTCCTTATGAAAAATATATTTCACAGTAATGTAAGAGCCAGACTAGAAAGGATTTACAAACATTATACTATATACTAGATACAATTAGCGTCGTTTTTGTACATACATCTTTGATCAAAGTCTGAAGTCATGAAGAAGGTCCGTATATAAGCATTAGCGAGTGACATACTAAGATATAAGAAAGATGCATACAACATGACAATGAGTATAGCGTATGATAGGAAGATCGTTGTCGAGCAGAGACGAACTGTTCTATCGTTTGTTGTATGTGTATTATAGTCGATGGAAGAAGTGCGGGAGGAAGGCACCGGGGGAAGTTTTCTTTTTTTTATCGTTATCATTCAGTTATTTATAATTTTTTGTTTAAAGAGACTACAAAGTTTCTTCTTCGTTAGGTAATGACTCTAAGGTCGAACATTCTCACTATATTCTCACTCGCTATGGTACGCGCATTTTTTTTTCATTTAATTATTCTTCATTAAATTTATACCTCGACTATAGACAGTTTGATTGTTACATTTGGCAATTCGGCAGCACTTGCGAGTTCAAGCTCCTATACAGGCCGAGACTGAACGATTCATTGTGAGGAAAATAGAGAAAGTACATTTATTTTCCTTTCATTGAATCGGTTCGTATATAATTAAACATCAGCAGGCGTTCATCTTTTTTTATCTTGGACTTTGTTGTTTTACCCTTTACAATGTGTTGATATATAAATCTCTGTACTCGCTGATGAATTTCTGTTACTTATTTTTTCTTGACGTCTTACACAGCGTTTATGTACACCTAACTAACGTAAACATTTGTCCATGCAAGACATCATTTTTTGGGTAGAACAGTCGCTTAAGTGCTTCTCTGTGAATATTGTGCACATGCGACGCTCTCCAGCGTCCAAAGGATAATATACCGGTATGTATATATGCTCGAGTGGTACAGACTTCACTGAGCTCAGTAGATGAACGAGAGCGGCATCGTTGACCAGTAGTGTACTCACTTTTGTACAGTATTACAATACAATACTAGGGTAATTATACAAAATCGCAATTTTTAACTCACGTATCTTTGATGATATAATCAAAGCATTTAATAAATGCTAAATAAGAGTAAAAAGCCTTTGTAAAATATCAAAATTAGTCAAAATTAACCCTAATAGAAGGAATTGACAAAACTCAAGATGTAGAAATTGCAACATACGAATTCATTAAAATAGCGTTATTCCTGTTCGTTGCTTGTAACTGTTTCATTTATTTTCACTCGCGCTTCTCGAATTTCATTGAGTGTTTTTACTAAATATTTTGACCCTGAGCACCGCTCGATTATAGAATTCTTATGACCCCATTGTTTTTTTTTTTTGCTTTATATATGTATAGTGCACCTTGAGAGCGCGCGCATTATTACAAGACGAAATATAGACACGTACACACACATTCAAAACATTTTACTTTACAATTCTTAAAAGATATACATGTCATAGAAATATCTGATTTTGTCTTCTATATAAATTCTTGTCGTTAGACGCATCGCTTAATAATTTAGGTATTTAGTTTGCTTTTGCTTTCGCCAGACTCACGTACGTTGGCTTTGCAAAATAAATAAAAACACGGGATGACTGTTCCAGCGAATGATTATTTAAAACAAGATATCTGTGATTATTCTTGTTTTATAGGACTATCTTGTTGATATTGACATTTCGAGTAGTAATTTTTTATTGAAACAGTCGTCCCAGATAACGATGAAAAATCAACATCATAAAACATTCGTAAAAAAAGTCGGATAGAAAGATCCAATTGTACCAGTTTGGTATACTATTCCCTACAGTATACATACTAACAACGTATACGACCCACTATACAATAAAAAATGAAAGGAAAACTTGAAAGCGCTGTGGTTTGTTTACTAATGCATCGAGTGTCCATCATTCCTTTCTTACAAACAAAACAAAAACATCGATCAACGTTATACTTTAATTTTATACCATGCATATTTCTATCGGACTTTTTCTAGGGCTGCTTCAATACTCTTAACCACGAAAACTTTCTGCATTTTACGTTACGTGTTTGAATTTTTTTGTTATTTTTTTTTGTCAATATATATTCATTTTTCTGTTATATTTGAATTTATTTTTGTGTGTTATTTCTTGCTTTATCTAACAATCACGAATCAACAACTTACAGCTATAGCGACGATTTTTATTTGTTTGGCTTATCTTATCTTTCGTGTCTTCAGTTCAATCTGCTCACCTATAGCATAACGTGTATCGTGCTCGTTATCGCTTTTCGGAAGCTGCGTTTAATGCAGTATGTATAATATAGGCTCCTCTGTGTGTACACCTGTCTCTGTATTTATACACGAATATATAGTTATTTTTCTCCACCTGCTATAATAATAATAATAATAATAATCATCATAATAATAATAATAACATAGTTTGACTCTGACGACTTAGCGCGCACCTCGACTGGAAAAAGATTTTTTTCGGATTTTTTCATCGTTTTGTATAATTCACAAACTTGATTATCATCACGTTCGTATAAAAATAATTCCCTATTCTCTTTGTCACAGTGTTTTTTTTCACTCTGTCCACCCTATGCACACATCTCAGTCTGGCCTCCCCGAGTTCACGACTCTCTTCGTCTTGCAAACTAAACATGCTCTCCGCGTCGTCGATCGAGCGGCTTGCTCGCTGGCTGGTTAGTTCTTTGCTCCACGTTTTTTCCGCTCATTTAGCGGCGCTGCAGCGCTCTTTTCATAGCTGTCTTTTTGCGCCTCTCGCTCGTGTGTGTGTGTGTATGTGCATGTAGAAAACGTCGAGGCTATTTTTTTCATTTTTAGCTGCTCTGCCTCCCGCCGCCCTCTCTTTCTCCTTTGGCCACGGCCGCGCGCTACGCGTGTTTCGAGCTTTATTCTGGCTGCATTATTCGCGTGCGCACAGGGATTTTCAGCGGAAAATTGAGCGTGGAATTGCGCGGTTGAATGAACAAGCGCTGTACGCAGCGTTTTTTTTTCGTTTTTTTCCGCTAAAGTTAAATGAATGCCGCATTGTTTTTTGCGCTCATTTGTTCCTCCTTTCCGGTGCGTAATTGGACCGGTTCTCCTCTTGTTACTATTGAGTACGAGAAACGCCGAGTATGCTGTTTATTCGCGAAAACTAATTTTCGTCTCTGAAGGATAACGAGCCGTTAAAAATCCGAGAAAGCGGAAAGGAAAAGCGCGTCCTTTTCCCACAGGTTGTTTTTTTTTAATCGCGAAATCAGCCTCTCGTTGCGCGCGGCGTAATCCCGTTAGCTTGTGGCTTAGGTAGTCGCATTCGCTCTGTTGGTGGAAGGAATGGTAATCCTGGTTGATACAGCGTCGATGGAGCAAGGCTCGATTATGCAGCGACGAGCGGGAGCTTTTCTTTTTCTTATCGTTCGGTTACGAATTGGACATTATGATTCAGCGAAGATAAAATAAACTTTTTCTTTTTTTTTTAATATTTTTGCTCGCGTCAGCAAATAAATTGGTTTGTTTGGTTGTCAATAAATGTGTTCCTATGTATATATATATATGTCAATCACGGATTGACAGTGTTTTGAGAAGCTCAGGCCAATAGAGAAAGAGAGATTCCATTTCTAACATTTTCTACACCACTGTGCACACACGCTTCACTTATTCTTCTTCCCCTCTATTATTTCCTGAACTTCAAGTAGCATCGCGCACCAATATCCAGCCAGTAGCGAGTCGTCGATACGGCATTAAGCATCCTCCTAGAAGAGCGTCTCCTGCGACCAGACGGGCGGTGACGAGGATGGCCTAGCCGACACCTGCTGTCGCGCCGTCGACGTTCCCGAGGGTCCGCTGCTTGGCCGGTGCCTCAGCTCGATCGGCGAAGAGGTCGAGCATGGCGGCGACATTAGACCACCGCCTATGCCCACACTGTTCTGGCT
>UCQR01072947.1:5000-16015 GCA_900474235.1 Cecidostiba semifascia
GAGAGAGAGAAGCAACAGCCGCGGCGGCAGGCAGCAGCATCAGCAGAGCATTAACCGCGCCACCGCGATGAACTGTCGGAGTTAAGTAGATTGGGGAATTCGAGGATCATTTTAATGCTTGGTTAAATTGCGTAATTGTGAGTGCCGAGCGGGGGGGGGGAAGGGAGTCGAGCAGCTCGAGTTTAGGGATTATAAAGGTATATGCGGGTACGGATCGAGCCTCCTCCGTGTTGGAAAATGCTCGGAAGAGAGTGAGGTTAAGAGATAAAGGGCGACAACACACCACACTCGTGTATACTTACGATGGTTATTCCTGCTTACCGATGAAGGAAATTTCGTAAAAGATGCCTATTCCGTTATAAATTTAGAGAAAACCTGTGTCTGACAAATTCGAGCAAACACAAAACGCTCGCTTCAAATCACCTCTCTCTCTCTCAATTTTTTACGCGTATATACCCCATAACGGATTCAGCTCTCGTGTTTCTCTCGTCCCCCGCAAAACGACTGCAAATGATGCTTTAACGGTCTCTACGCATCGAGACAAAAAAAAATAGCAGCAAGGCACGCCCCTATAAAGTATCTCTCTCTCTCTCTTTGGCCGCACTTCTCGAGTGGGAAAGAGGATCGAGCACGTAGGTCTTTTATAAATTTGTGCAGACCGCGAGTACCGGCGTCCTGTTCTCAAGCATTCGTCGCACGTGCTCTCTTCCGCGACGTATACGCACTATTAGGGCGATCTCTGCAGCTCTTCTCTTCCTGTTTCCACTTTGACACGCTCTTTTTCCTTCCCGTGTCGTTCGCCGCTGATGCACTTTTATTCGAGACCAGCAACAAACGCAATCGTCAATTTTTCGTATACACTACTGAATCGTCCTTCACCCTACAAAGCGTATACATCCTCCCACTCTAGTTAACAGAGCGAGAGACAGTAGTGCTGCGGTGGTGCGGCGGCCACGTCTCTTTGTGTACGGCGGTGAATTGTGGGAGACAATCACGAGGGGGACAGTACAAAATGATCTCTGCCAGTGCCTGCAACCCCTCCTGTCTCTGCGCGAGACAGCAAGTTATCACCCGTTGTCTGGCCTTGTCATCGTTATAGATGTCTTCGAGATTAGAGCGTATAGCTCGAATGAATTCGAGTCGGTTATATGCGGAACGAAAATGAATTCGACACCTCTATATAGCTCTCGTGTGTGCTTTCTTTTCATTTGTCCTCGTCGTCGCGCGGAAGTGTGGGAGGCAAGTCGCGATTAGGTCGATAACGGACCGATGCATTAGGCCCGAGTGAATTCCCGCACACACACACACACACACACACACACATACGAGCGGCTCTGCTCTTGATTGGATCGGCTCGATTAGTCTTGCTGTCCTCGGAGAGAGGGAGAGCCTATTTTCCTTCGGGACAATTTTCTCCCTCTTCTTCTTTTTATCCTTCTTTCCGCCCTTTTCCGAGGGGTCGAGAACTTAACGGCGATCGGAAGCGTGTAGTAAAGTAGGTAGGCAAAAAAGTCACTCGGTTTATCGACAATTTTTTCGAATTCTCGCGGAAATCCAGAGAATGCGTGCGACACCCATCAGTTACGGTTATTCCGGCGAATAAACGCGAAATATTCATGTGTGTGCACCTTTCAAAATATGCTCTCCGCAGAGGATATAATTCGAGAAAAAATACCTCACTCAGCGAAGCATCTAAATTGGCTCGTCGAGGCAAAAAACGACAGAGAGAGAAAGGGGGCAGGAGAGAGAATAAGCCACATTATACGCCTGCCATTCCCGAAATCACTCGGAATATTTAGGGAGAGACGCGTACGTGGGGGTCGCTAATGCGCCGCGCGCCTCGTACTCTTACTTTTTCAATGACCTGATGCATATTATATATTCGCGCATTTTCGGCGGCATTCTGTCGGCCAATTTCTATACACTCGGCGCACGCGTCATTTATTCATTTGCCGACGAGCTTTGCATCGGGCCATTTATAGCCGAGGTAAACGCTCGACGCAGG
Source organism: Cecidostiba semifascia (assembly GCA_900474235.1). Taxonomy (NCBI): domain Eukaryota; kingdom Metazoa; phylum Arthropoda; class Insecta; order Hymenoptera; family Pteromalidae; genus Cecidostiba; species Cecidostiba semifascia. The sequence continues at coordinate 7,006 of UCQR01072947.1, forward strand.
AATAAAAGTTAATATACCGAGCAATTTGCCTGGGAATATTGACATTAAGCGTACGAGAGCGCGCTATATAGTCAGACCCGCGCAAATTATCCTTCTCTAAAATGTAGCCACGCACGCGTGTATGTGCGTGCGTGCTGCTGCTGCTGCCAGGGCTTTTGGAAAATGGAACTTGGTATGCGTATATGATAAATATCCTCGAGCTTTGCTGGCCAGCATGGGTGTGTTGTTTGGCTGGCTTTGTGTATGGGCGCTGATTTGTGCGCGGACAGCGTGGATTTTTTAGAGAGATTTTTAATGCTTCGAGGTGATATAAATCAAGGTAATATCGGTGATTATCGATGCGCTCTCGGTGTACGTGCGGTGCGGTGCGGTGCGGTGTGTGTTGTTACATATATATATACCAACTGGCTTTATTTCGTTAAGCGGACGTTTACATTTGTCTAATTTGCGCTTTTGCCCGGCGCGCATTGTAAATCAAATTCTAATTTGCCGTGATTCATCGCGCTTTTCAATATCCAAGTGTAAAGCTGTCGAAGAGAATGATTTACGTTCGACCATCGAAGAGCTTTTCAAAAATACACACACATACTCGTATACAAATATATAAATATGCGTATCCGCGTCTCTCGACCAATCAAAAACAGTGTGTACCACTGCAGTCCTATTATAAAAGTGTACATTATATAAAAGAAGTATATAAGTTATTCGGCGTAACAAATGGAGCCATTTCACACTTTCATCTCTCACAACTCAATATCTCGCCGCTTTCTCTCAAATCCCCTATATATACCCGCAGCGGCCCCCTTTTCTATTGACTTCTCTCTTCTGCCGGCGAATTCAGACGTTCACAGGGATGTCTCTGTCTCTTTTCCTCTTGCTCTCGCATCCCCCGGGCAACTCTGTCTCTTCTCTCGAAAAAGGGGCTCGCCGGCTTCCCCTCGTGTGCTTTGCTCTGCTACTGAAGAGGTGAGAAAGTATGTGTAATGCGTACGAGCGATGATTGGCCTGCCGAGCAGTAGCTATATGTGGTTACCAGCGATCTCTCTTGCGTTCTTCATTATTTAATTAGAGACTGTCGCAGCGAGTCCCTCGGGGACGATAAAGACGACGACAGTCAAGTCTTTATTAGCGGCTATACCTGTATCATTAGAGAATCGTGTTTAACGATTTTTTTTTTCAAACTCTTGCAATAAAAACTGCAGAATATAATAGTTGAAAATAAGTATAGGCACAGAGAAATGACTCGTTGCGCGCGTCCTCGTCCGAAACCCTTCATTACAGTCGGCTTTTCATCATACAGACGGAAGCCCTCTCGTGAATATTCGACCGAGAGTGCGTCGCGCACCGGGAAATAACAGACTTACCCCGGGATTGCCATCCCGACTGCTGCGCGAGTGAGAAACTAACAATGCCGGCGCTCAGTGCGGGAGAATTATAAAAGCTCTCCGAAATGACCAGCACGCTGAAGTTTATCCGAATTTCCTCGAGAGTAACATACGTATATATTATACAGAGTTTCGAGAGCACTGACTCGCGCACCGTCAAAATTTCAGATAGGTGATTAGAGACTATTTATAAAGAGCGAGTTTAAATGAATATTTCGAGAGGAGATTATACTTTCGTACGTGACGTTTTCATTGTGTCTGAATTTCCCCCCTTGTTTTTATCAACAAACTCGAGAGTGAGAGTGAGACTAGAGGTTATAATTGAATCGAGCAGTGTGTACGTTGTTCAAATATTTTGGTGTCGTTCGCAAGGTATAACTCGCGAATTTTATGAAGAGTCTACATCGTGTTTATCTGAATTCATCGTATTGTCATGCTGGCGCCGTGTTATTCCGATCGTAATTGACTTCGCGCTCGCAAGAATACAAATATATTTTTATTCCGACTCGATTTGTTTTTTCGATTTCTGTTTCATTCTGCTTCGGACTTCGCTGCAGCTATGTAGGAACAATAAAAGTCGAATTTTTCCCTGAGCCCCTGAACTTGTGTCAATGTGCACACACACGCACACTCGACCATCAGCGCATTGGTTTGTCGACTCGTCGTCGGTCAGCTTTTTCGACCATTGTACTCTCTTTCCCACGCGCGCGCGCTATATCTGAAGTGTAAACATACTAACAAACGCTGAAGGAGCAAGAGCGTCAGTGATTTCAGAAAAACAAAGACTTTGGGGAAACAATTTTTTCGCGAAAATTTCGACTCTCTCTCTCTCTCTCTCTCTATACTGCGTCGAGCTGCATGAAGTGTTCTTCTATGGGATATAGCTAGCAGTGCTCTTCAATCGAAAGCCGTTCCCAATTGAATGAATAAAGCCCGATTCGTTTTTCGCACACACACACGCGCACGCTTTGACTAACCCTGTGAATCATTGTTTTTTTTTCTTTATTTGATTTACAAAAAATACAGCATATTCTCACACAGTTTACCGTAGAAATAAAACCAATACATCATACATATACAATCCTTTCAAAGCAAATCAGCTTCGAGATACCAGTCTCTCAAACTTGCTCCTCTTTCATCCCCGCGCTTATATAGCGCAGAAACCCTTCGAGAGCACGGCGAACTCACGAGTGTTTTTGTCGTTCCGCTCTGGAATGCCCCCTCTCTCTCTCTCTCTTGTGCATAAGCTATATAGCCGCACACGGCCGCCCGGCGCTGCAAAAGTTTCTAAAAACTTTTCTAGCGAGGGCCAAATGCTGCTCCGCTCTCTCTCTCTCTGCCGTTGCTGGTGTATATACAGCAGGATCGGCGACGGTATTAGTTATGGGTGGCTTTCGCGTAGGAACAGGAAAAAGAGAGAGAGAGAGAGAGAGAGAAACTCGCAGAATTGCCGCTCGGAAAACTCATTCTTTCGACTGCGCGTTTTTTCGCTGCTACTGTTGTCCTCCCTCCTCCTCTATTTTCCTCCTTCTTTTGCGGAAAATCTCTCTCGTGTGATCTTCTCTCTTTTTAAACTCCCTCTCGTATCGTTGCTGCTTTTTTTTGCGCGTGCGGCCTTTTGAGCAGCGGACCGCTGCGTCTTTTTATACCGTGAGACTCGTTGGTAAAAATTACCCCTTGGGTTATTCGCGTATTCTCTCTCTATCTCTGGGTAATTCAAGTATCACACGCTGGCTTGGATGTGCGACCGGAGAGAGAGTCATATTTTTCAGCAGCGCTTGTTCTTGATTTAGGGCGGGGCCGGCTCTCAAGCGAGCGGAAAACGTCCTTTCGTTTGTTTTCGGTTTAATTTAACCGGCAGCGAGCGCGTGGAAATGTTTTTGTATTGTGCGAACGTGCCAAAGGTTACCTTTCCCTTTGACGCGGGGGAGGGAATGACTTTTATAATTGGCGGCTGCAGTACAGTCGTGCTTTAATTGTTTTATACCGCAAGGTTGCCTTTAATTAGTATAACAAACTTGAATTTTTTTTATATTCACCTAACCGAATGTCTTTCTTTTTTATGTTGCAGGTGAGGCCTTGTTACTCGGTTATACAATATTGTACATGCGGTTACCGTAAGTTATGTAGATTTGAAATTCAACTACTACTTACTTATTATTTCAATCAAGCAGCACAGAGAGACCGAGCAGAAGCTCAATAACTCCAAAAAGGGAGCCGCAAAGAGTCACTCTATCTCTCGTGTTGAATCACGTTGTGAATCGGATATGCAGACGAATTCCAGGTGTCCAACCGAAGCGAATGAAAGCTCAGGCGAACCCGAGCATTTTCGGTTAAAGCTGATGCAGAGCCTGACGTGTATACAGTTCGGAACGAGTAGAGTATAAGCCGTTTGATGCGGCGACGACGACTCTGAGAAACACTATATCGTGTTCGGTGTGAGGGGGTCAGAGGGGGATAAGGCAGAGAGAGACAGGTCAAAGCTACTTTGAAGACACGTACGCGCGCTCGTCGACGACGAGCTGAATGCCCCCGCGATTTGCACATTCGTGCAAGCGTTGATTTGGGTTATTCGCTATATAGAGCAGCAGGGGGAGGAACACGATTGTTGCATTATTCGAAAACCGCGGCTTTCGAACTTGCGGTACACTGCGCTAGCGCTTCTATCGGCTGAAAAAGGTATAGAGTAGGTTTCACGGGAGATTTTCACCGGTTTTTTTCTTCTCGATGTGTGGCGGGGGATGCAGCAGCAGCAGCAGCAGCAGCAGTCTGGGTCCGGCTTTAGTTTGGACTTTTTTGCGGGTTCGGTCGTCTGGGATTTGCTGACTAGTTAATGCTCTAGTCGAATCGCTTCGCCGCCGGATCCAATTAAGCCGTTTTGAAAGCGTCAGCTGTCGTTCGATTATCTAAAATTCACGATGTATATTACAGCGGAGAGACACTAGATTCAATCTCCTCGGGATCTTTATGAGATTTGAATTCATTTTTCCGGGGAAATCTCGCGAGCACTTGAGTAGTCCTCCTCTGGGCTTGACGGAGAAAGAAAAGGAGTCGTATATACCGCGGACGTCATATAGCCTCGAGAGCAGCAGCAGCAGCGTGCGGTAACTTACAAATGCATCTCATACATCATTCCGCGGCGCGCTGCTTTCTCTCCCTCCATTGCATTCTCTCTCTTTCTCTCTTGCTTGCTTGCTTTCTTCTCTCTCTCTCTCTCTCTCTCTCTCTCTCTCTCTGTCTCTCTTACTCTGATGGATCTGGTGCTCGCGAGGGACGTTTAAAGCGACTATCCGCGCGCGAGCGCGAGAGCTGACATAAAGATGTATGCGCGAGCCCGCGGTGCTGAAGGTCGTTGTTGAGGCTTATGAAGAAGAATCATAGGCGAGTCGAGAGAGCTCATTCTTCGCCGGTGGCGGGCACGTGTTGCAGCTCTCTGTGTGTATACAGCTCGGCGCTTGTAAAGGCAGCTCTTCGTGACGAAGGCTCCGATGATCAATGGACCTCATGCCTTATTTGCCACCTCGACTGGTAATTACCAAGTATGTGTACGAACTTAATGATGTTCGGAGTTATTCTCGTCAAATGTGACGGATGCAAGAGTTCATCTCAAAAGTACCTAGCTCAGTTTTTGCATACATGCGCAGGCGAGAGCATTCCTGCCAAAAAAAATGAATAAGCGCGAGGGAAACGCAAAAAAAAAAATTGGAGAAAAACGGCTTTTCAACACGCGAGCTATTTTCAGCAGCAGGCATCGTCGCTTTATCGCGTTCACTGCTGCAACTCCTCTCCCGTTCGGCGGCCACACCATGTGCTCTTTCAGAAATCCAGCTGCAGCAGCAGCGTCAGCCCATTTCAAAGGAGCGTCTCGACCTACTTCTCGCGCCCGCTCGGCATGTAAACTCGGAGATTATGTTAACATTACGAAAGCAAATCTAAGTTGGCAAGAGAGAGAGAGAGAGAGAGAGAGAGGAGCGAATGAAGAACGGCGCGGCGAGTTTGGTAGAGAGCTAGCGACTCTCGAGACTATATACAGCGGGCGTAGAAGAGGAAGAGTATAGAAGCGAAGAAGGAAGAGCCAGCCCGGTGTCGTTCTCCTTAGCCACGACTCTCGAGAATGCACGCGACTGGAGAGTCGACGACGACGTCGACGCATAAATTGGAAGTACGCGGCGGTCCCTCGTGTTATTCACTGCCACGGGCGAGCAAGAAACGCTAAATTCGTCGAATAACTTTCCGAGGGCTTCTTCTTCCTCCTCCTCCTCCTCCTTCTCGTCTCTCTCCTCCCTTTAGCTCGCGACGACGAAGACAGCTACGACGACGCGAGCTTTTGTTCCCGTGAGATGCCCTTAGCACCGCGGCTGCCGCTGCTACTGGTGCAAAAGTCGAAGAGCGCTCCGCCGGTGCGTATTTAAAGACTTTAAGCGGCTCCTTTTCCCGTGAAAGCTCGCTTGTTCTTGCGTGTACAGCAGGGACATGGGAGGAAAGTTGTGACGAGAGCTGGGAGGACCTCGTCTCTCGTCGAGCTGAATTTCCCGATGAAATTTTCCTCTTTGGCCCTTGTTATTTTTGCGCCCGGAAGAACTATATATACTGAGCATAATTTATTCGCTTGAACTAATTGACTTTGGCGGAGGGAGCGTTTAAAAAATATAGGCACCAGTATATATAGCAATGGAGAGATCGAAAAATTTATTCCCGTCTCGTAATTTTTGTTTGGCGGGATTATACAACCGCGCACTGTTGCGCCTTTTGCTTCTTTTTCGCGCTACTTTCGAGCAAATTACTTTCCTTATCGAGGCTTTTTATCGGGCCCCGGCGAGAACGCGAGTCTACTTTAAACGCGAGGTTATACAAATAGGATGCAAATCGGACGTGCTAGCTATATAAGATGTCTCCCCCCTCTTCATGTCGCGGGGATTTACGAGGAGTAGCCGTGTTAATAATGAGATATTTAACGATATGTTAATGAGCGTACTGCTGCCCGTAGTTTTAGACGAGACTATGTGATAAATTTTCAAAGGTTGAAAATCATCGTCTATACTCTCTGTTTCTACAACAGTGTATAGTGCTCTATAAAGGCAAACACCCCTCGTCATCGTGAATATTCCAGATCAGAGATGAGGAAAAAAATCCGAGTTTTAAGAGCTTTTATTCCATAATTACGTATCGAATATGCCAGTGGAAAGTTACAAAGTAGTTTGACTTACTTTAGAGCTCTCGCTTTTCTCTCCTCGACTCTTCTCTCCACTTCATCATATTCCTCCTTTCTCGTTATATGCATTGTCTGCAGCGCGTTGGCGTAGCCTCTGAGCAGAGAATAAGAAATTCGCCTTGTATAAATGTTTATCTCGCGGTTTTCCTTCGCAAAGAATCTGAGAAATATTTGTCATGTCCCGCCGAGATTCTTTTTGTCTCTCGAAACACTATCGTCGCGCGCGCGCAAATTTCTCCTATTGTAATAAATAAAAGACGCTTTATGCGTATGATGGAACTTGCTACGCTAACGATACCATTAATCAAACTGATAACGGCCTTTGAGGATAGAGAGAGGGAGAGAAGAAGAATAAGGGAAGGAGATGAAAGAGAGAAAAAAATATAGGGAAAAGTAGAGGTGGCGCTCGCGATGATAGCTTCAGTTTCGTAATTTAAAAAAGCTTATCTGGCACAAAGCCGCCCCTTTTCAGCGAGCATTTATTATTTCCCGTGCAGCGCGACGCTGATTTGTTTCCCCTCGTTATTTTTCTCCCTTTATTTTTACGCGCTCGCGCTCGCGCGCATAATAACCGACTCTAAGCTGGACCTGCTGCAGCTCCTCGCGGCAGAGGAAATTAAAAATCGGTTAGAACAATGGCTAATGCAGCTACCCGCCGGAAGATTTATCATTTTCACCGCAATAAACCTCAACTGCAAGGCAAGTTATAAAACAAACGATCGCTCTTCCTTCAAAAATATCTTCAAGCTTCGTGACTATATTATAATGACGTAATCAGACCTTAAAATATAATTAATAAAGAGGGTCATGGAGAAGCGAGTGCGCGCGCAGAAAGAAATAAAGAAAGAGGGCCGCCAAGAGCGAATAAATCTGCGCGATGCCGCAACGAGCTGCAAATCTCGGTAACCTTTCCGCGCGTCGCCGTCGCGGCGTTTATTGGGGCTAATGGACCAGGTTGCGCTCGTCGGGGCAACTGCGGTCGCGCCAACTTTAGCATTGCGGAATCCGGCCCAAACATTACCGAAATAAATGGCTAATCACGATTCTTAATCAGCGGATCTTCCCGTGTAGTAGTAGCCCTGACGACGACGACGCTCTTCTCTCCGCGCTATATATAGTAGTCGTCGCTCTCTGAAGCTTGCGACACTCGAAACTTTTTCTCACTTCTTCTTTTATTAAAAGTCTGCGGTTCGATACTTGTGGAATAATCTGCACGACGTGCGGCGATGATTTTAACCGATGTAACCTCGATTCGGTTACAAGAATATTTGCAAGCATTCATAAATGTAAATTGAAATTCCAGTAAACGTATTTCAATAAACAGCAAACAAAATGCGATAACAAGAAGAAACTCGGCGCAAGAGCCCAAACATAGTCTGGGTATAAATTTTGCAGGCGTATACGTCGAAAACCGGTAGGTCTCTCTTGTCGACTGTATATATATGTATGCTGCACACAGCGGCGTCGTCCCCTGAGGTGTTCGCACATATCCCGCGATAGACAGATAGAGCAAACTCGGCCTTCGTCGTTGCTGCCGCCGCAGCTAAGCGGCACAAACAAGAGCATTTCCAATAAACACGGACTCACGTTACATCGTTCGCGCTTAGCAACCGAACGATAACAAGCTAAAAGCAAAGTAAATATAGGAATTCGTGCAGCGGTCGCCGACCTCTGACGCTTCCTTCCTCTCTCGCTGTTCTTTCGCCTTATACGAGGTCGCTTCTTCTTCTTCTTTCTCTTCTTCTTCTTCTTCTTCTTCTTCTTCTTCTTCTTCTTCTTCTTCTTCTTCTTTTTGTTCCCTCCGATGCTATGGCACTGGTAGTAACACACGCAGCAGCAGCAACGTCTTGTCGCAATTCGATTGTCGTTATAGTTAGCAGGCAGACCTCGAATCTTGCGCAGCAGCAGCACTAGCAGAGGCTTTGGCACGCGGCTCTACGAGAGAGCCTCTCCTCTAATTATACGTGATCTATGTTTGGATGCCGCCGATACTTTCTGGCATTGACAGTTAGCGGCATTCGACGAGCGCGCGCACGCCCGACTCTATGCGCCTTTAACTATAGCTACGAAATCCGATTTGTTGTTCGAGAGGGACTTAGTTTCGATAAATTCTTGTCTAGTCGTCGTTTTCAGGGCCAAATTGATTTATTCACGTCGATTCGGCCAAAGTCGAATCATCGAAGTATCGAAATAAAATTGAAAATCACTATACTCTCGACTATACTATAGGTATAATAACGTATTTAGACGTGAAATCGCGATTATGTAATCGAATTAAACCGCGAACGAAATTCCACGCGTTCAATTTTTGCAGCCGCAATTACACGGCCGTGGTTCTCGCCGTTTCAATTAACATCTGTTACTATCTTCAAACAATCTACCTGATGCTCGGCTCAATCCGTTAATGAGATTC